>VXBU01003693.1:2414103-2433009 GCA_013400315.1 Bombycilla garrulus
TTTTTTTTTTTTTAATTCAAGAACACTGTCTGTTCCAGTTCTGAAATGTCTGAGGAAGTGGAAAGTTCAAAACAAAGCTTTAATGGCCTAAAAGGTACTTTTACAGCTAAGCTGTTACATAAAGCACTGTCAGAAACTGATCGTCATTCTTATTTGTTCTGACAAAATTTGTAGCTGACATTAAACTACAATTCATATATATATAAGCTTGCCTGACACCAGCTGTATTTAAAGGTGTGCTTAATACCCAGTCACATGTGCCATATCCACAAGTCCTCCCTGATAAGACTTCCAGATCTTTGCATGTACGTTCTGCAGCCAAAGGAAATATTGATAGGCCAATTATTCAATGACCTCAAGTCAGAAGGCTCAGGAGCAGAAAGCTTTGAGGTTTGAGTTCTTCCTGCTTCAGGAATCAAACTCCTTTGAATTCATAAATAACTAAGGTAGCTAACAGGTTTATGCAATATTTATATTATTTAAATTTATTAGAATTATAATTTCTTTAGATTCTTCCTATTTCCCTGTGCTCAGGGTCTTGCAGCAGACAGGTTTGCCTCCCTCATGCTTGTGTGCACAGTTCAGAAGACCACTGCGAAAAACAGAACCTCTCAAAGCAGGTGCTGTGGACCAAGGGGAGACAGATCCCCTGGACCAGCTAGCTGGCTCTGCTCCTTGTCTCTGGCTGCTGCCTGTGAAATGAAGGACCAGAGACTCTTTCATACTGCTGTTCCAGGTAGGCCGTTGCTGTAATTGCCATCAGGGAAATATTGTAATCTCACGTGGGAGAGGATACAAATATTCTTGAATGGGTTGTGAAGCATCCAGGAGACAATTTGTCTATTAAGACATGAGCTGTGCTGTGAGCCACATGTAAGCAGAACTTGTCTGCTGTTTATGAACCATTAAGGATCTTTCTTACTCTCAAGGGAGATGCCACCACTAAGAATAGGCTGTGTTCCCTTCTTTTATATCAGGCTGTGTATCAGCTAATCTGCTTATGCCAAAGGGCAGACACTTCACCGTGCTGGGTACCATGCACCAGTTCAGATTCAAAAGCTCAAGATCTAAATATGGCCTGAGACCTGTATATGGTGATGTTTAACACATTTTTAGAACATTCTTTCTTCTGTTTGTCTTCTTATAAACATACATCCTTCAAGTTTGTGTTCAAACAGTTAGTACCTGATCTGGAGTTCACTAGTGTAACTTTACCACTTGGTTAGGATAAAGCAAGGCTATCTGAGTCAGACTGACTGGTTGGAGACAGTTGAGGTCCATTACTTTTGGCATCAGAGAAGACCAAAGATGCCTTGAGTAAGTGCAAAGAGCCTCTCCAAAGCTACTGAATATTCAGAGAGTCCATACTTGTCCCATCTCCAGGGATGTGCATGCAGGCAGTAAAAAAGGATGGGAAGAGCCTAGGAAGAACCCAGGAAAAGTGTAGCAGCCAAGAAGGCACTGAAATAACCAGCAGCAGCTTGCCACAGACTGCATTTACTCAGGACCAAAGAAAAAGGATAACAAGGACACCAAGACACAACAAATTGCTTCCACAATCACGAATCTGAGAGGAAGTTAAAAGTCAGAGTGAATACAGAAAGACTAAAAACCAGGTTGAATCTCCTTTGAAAAATTTTGCAGAGTCACAAGTCTACCCTTCACACCTGCACCAGGCACTGGGCCAACATACACAGCTTCCCTTCTCCCTTTTCTCCCCAGGCCAAGTGACCAAAGTAAAGCAGTGCTTGCTCCTACCACCGTATTGAGGAACACAGTAGACAGAAAGGAAAACCAGCCTCAGCAGCAAAATTCCCTCCTTAGTCATAGGTATGAGAAAATGTGTCACTGTAGACAGGAAAAGTGAACACCCTTCTCCTCCCATTCACCTCCTCATGGGAGACTGGGTTCAGTTAATGGAAATATCAGGGGAGTGTCTTCTTAGAATTTAAGTGGCATGTTCTCACATGGAAAGGGGAAAAAAGTACATTGCCCAAATTCTCTCACTGCTTGTGGTTTTTTTAACTTCATTTCAGTGTGTATGCACTCCACAGCTCAGAGGAATTATGCAGTATATCCAGTACCCTGAAGCCCTAATTATCAATACTGTATGCTCCCAGCATCTCTGTATTTGTACATAAAACCAAATTAGCAATATCCACTGGGCCAGATTCTTCCCCTCACACTGGCACAACTGTTCCTGTCTTAAAAGTAGCTGGGATCTATGTTCAATTTTCTCTGCCTTCGTGTAAAATTTTATGTCATTCTTAAGCATGCATTTTATTATTAGATCTCTTATTTCCATCTGCTCATACTGACTCCCACAAAAAGTCTCTCTTCAGGGTATTCTATAAACAAACTAATGAGATGAATGCAAATTACAGCAGCCATTCCTTCTACCACAGATATCTCAGTGCAAAGGCCTGTATGTGCAGAAGGAATATGTGGAGCTATGTTTCCAAATCAGAACTACAGTTTTCATTGATTTAAATAAATTATTCACATTTCTTCCAAGAGATGCACAATTTGAAATTTGCCTGTTTGGCTAAGCTTACATATAGATATTTTTTAATTAGGAATGTGGGGACCAGTGGTAAACCTTTGATGGCATTAAGTGGCTTTCTTCAGAGGAGCTCCTTGGGGTCAGCTTTGACTGTATTCCTGAGCCGGGTACTTGCCACTGAGCATTGCTGACCTGCAGTGCCTGGCTCTGTGACCAGCTCATGCTGCTTCCAGAGCTGAGCACTGTCTCACACTGAGTGTCTTGCAGCAAGGCCTGTGCCTGCCCTTGGTTCTGCACCACGCTGAGTTCTCCTGAACACTCCATTGCAAGGACTGCAAAGCAGCAGTTCAAAGCTTGTCAGAGAGGAAGTCCCACAAATCACTGGGCTTTCACCAGAGGTAAAAAGCTGCATCAGGGAAGATGATTTTTGGTGCAGTATGTTCTCATTTGTTCTTCAGCTGTGACATCCACTTACTGCCGCTCATGCAGAGAAGCAGATACTGATGCTAATGAGATGCCCTCAGCAATCTGCAATTCCCTTTCTTCAGCAGAACAGTAACTTTTGACCTAAATGTTCCCTCTTTTTTTGGCAGAATGTTGAAAGAAGCAGCAAATAGATAAATTTTCACCTTTTTTGTCTCATAAATCTGAGCAGCATAATAAAGCATGTAGTGAAAAGGCAACTAATTAAATTCTTCCTTGGAAGAACTACAGCAGCAGCGCAATCTTTTTATGAGCCACACCCTTTTAATCTGGCTACTTAACTTTCTGATTCTTTAGCCTCCCTTCTTTCTTCTACTTGTAATATACAGCTGATGAAATACTAGAATTCATTATCTCCACACAATATTCATCAAAGCACTCCTGCTTCTGTGGAAGCCAGGGATGAAAAGTTACTAGGCAAATCTAAAGAAGAAGTGCACCCATTGGATTCTTACAAGCAGACTAAATGTTCACAGGATAAAATAAATAAAATAGGAACATTCCTCTCAAAATGTATTTTCTCCCAGCTGATGTCTCTGAGTGGTGCTTGTATTACCTATCTTGATGATGAACATATTTTCAAGAGCATTTTTCTGCTAACAAATAGACATTTTGAGAGGTAACCATATGTTTAAGTGCTCCACAGAGCCATGGTCTAAAAGACGAAAGGTTCTTAAGGAAAGTGTGCCAAGACAAAATCCTGGCCCACAGAAGTCAGTAAGAATTTTGCTTTTGATTTTAATGATGCCAGAATTTCACTCAAGAGTACTGCAGAAGGGTCAACCTATTTAGAGGGGAAAAAAGTATCCAGATGTCTCACAGCATTACGGATTTTGAATCAGAAATTGCTGTAGCATTGTTTAACCTTTTCTCACTAGCTTTACTGCATGGAATAGAATGCCTTATTTTTAACTAATTTTCTCCCAATAAAACCAATATAAAATAATGTATTGGAGAAGAAATGCAGTTCTGCTGTGTTGAAAGACTTACAAATTCCTGTGGTATCTTACAGTTTAATTCTTCTTCAGTGAGATTTCTCGTTTTTTATAGATTGACTCCATTTACTTCTATTTTATGGATTTACATCAAATAAAAAGAGAACACTGAAATTCTGGACTGATAATAAGGCTAGTATTTTGGGTTTGTTGTTTTTATTTTTTTTTCCAAAATGGAAAGGCAATAGAAGATTCACTAGTACTCAGGTATGCATGACTGCAAGGCTAGTCAGAGATATGAATGGCCCATTTTCACTCAGCTGTCTTAACTATTGTCTTAGAAAATGGACACTTGCCTTTGGATAGGACCATGTTATATATTCATTTCAAAACCCAGGGGAATTTTAATCACCATCTTATTATAATTTAATTGCATTCAGTCTGTTTTGTCCTCAGAATCCCTTCCAGACACTGCATTTCTGTTGTGTTCAGATAGTATCCTGTTGGGATGCTGACATTATGCCACATCTTTGTTCAGAAGTATACACAAGGAGAATGTAATTCCTGTCAAGGCTCTCACTAGTTATAAAGCAAACAAAAAGTGTCCTCAAAATGTTCCGTCATAAGAAAAATTAGACAAAGTCAGGGTCAAAGAAGCTTCATGTATTCAATATGGCTTTACCTCAGTCAGTGTCTCTCAGTGTCCCCTCCCGGATAGGAATGGATATTAAAATAGTGGGCAGTAACCTTGTGCAGCCATTACCAAGCAGCTTTTTCCTTGGGAAATCCAACACTGCAAGCCCAGGCTCTTTGACTTAGTCTTGAGTTGGTCTGATAGAGCAATCTGTCACTGTCGGCCTAAAAGAGAGGCCAACGACAACTCGTGCAGTAAGTAATCAACTGCAAGTACTCCTACGTCTTTTCCCACTGTAATTGCAAACCTTTGAGCTTGAAACTGATCTCAGTTACATCAGCATAAATCCTGACTAACATCACAAAACTATGCAATTCTTAGTAATTATTTTAAGGGAAACAAAACTAGATTCCAGCTCAATGAATCCTAAAAGCCAGATGAGACATAATGTAGTCATATAATTTCATTTTGATGAGCCAAAACCCAAGTGAGCAGCAGCACTAACTGACTCTCAGTGTACACTCTCATCACAAGCAAATTACACAGTATTGCTATTAACTTTTTCATTAGTGTTGCAAAGAACTATTAAATTTTTTTATTTGGAATCAGCTAAATGCAATTACTGTGTAATCAACAGAAATAAATGCCATCTTTGCCAACTGTTGGTTATGTAATGACCAAAGTAGCACTCCCTCGATCTATTCTTGCATCCAGAACACTGAGAGGCTGAGAAGCACTTTGATTCCAGATCAAAAGATACAGCTATATAATTTAATCACTACAGTGCCCATGAGAAGTACTCAGAAGGGAAGTTCAGTTCCTCAGTACCAAAGCAACTCTGTTGAAAAACAGTAACACATATTTGAAACAGGCTTCAAATTTTAATTGGTGTGTCCCAGGCTTGATATAAACTTTCATCACCTTGATCAGCATTTGCACACCTTCCAGGGGGAAAACATGCAAATTTGTGAGGTGCAACTCAGCACTGAACTGGAGCAAGTAAAATGACAGCAGCAACGCTGAATTGAGCTGATTCCAGCTCTGAGTGGGCCGTAAAAAATCTGAATGAAAAATCCATCCTGCAGCAGCATCACCTTTTTTCCTGGAGAGTGACCAGTATCTCCAAGGTTTGTTGTCTTCTTCCTCCCCTTTACTCAGTAAAACAACTGTCTTGGCCAAACATACCATTTATGTAGAAAAAGGAATCTTGAAGAAAAGTTACAAGATTTCATCCAAGTATGAAGCACGGAGCTTCCTTTTGACAAAAGAATTGCCTAGAAGGTATTTAAACATGAGACTCAGGTGAATGTGGCAGCAGGGCAATTGCTGTCTTCTTCAAGGCATACTCACATCAAGCCACCTGTCATGAGACAGAGGGAGCTGAGCCCCTGTACCTATTTCTGGTCTGGTTTGAATGTCTCTGGTCTGGTTTGCTGTGGTTTTGGGCTGTAACTCTTTTCCTTCCTGAGCTGGAACTTCAGTTCTAGGTCAGGAACCATAAAAACTAACCATACATGCAATCTGCAAGGCTCATCCACCTACACTTCCTTCTTTTATGCAGGGATCCCCAACCATTCTGTTGAAGACATAATAAATTTTAAAGGCAACAGAGAGAGTTCTCAGCACAGGGAAAAAAAAATCCAACCACGCAACCATGGATTGATGCTTATGTTATCTAAGGCTTTGGCAAGATCCTCTTACACCAGCATATGCATAATTTAGAGTACAGATTTCTCCATCCAAGTTTCTGCTTCTCCTTCGATCTTTTGACCTTCTCATGTTAGTCCCTCTCCAATTTAGTACACAAAAGTACAAGTGTCCAACATAAAACAAAGCTCTAATTATTCCCCTAACTTTTACATGAGGGTAGCAATTAGTTTACTGTTTGTTGCAATGAGCTCCTGTCTGGCTTGTGCAACAAATGAGGTCCCTTCAATTAGATGGTCACTGCCAGTCATAGTTTATTTTGTTCCAAACATCATTTGCATTTCTTTATCCACAGATCTTGACGTCTTGTTCTTTCAAGATTTAGGGGAAATGAGTGTTTGCTATACATGATAGGTACACTAAGAGGTAAGGCCCAGTTGTTTATTTCCTAAGTATTTAGGTGTCTGGCTCCCATTTAAATAGTTGGAAACCTTTAGAGCCTGGCCCCCCATGACCTGGCACTTGTAGTTTGTGTCTCTCTCCTGCCTTGGGGCACATGCTTAACCAGTTGGTACACCAGCTGCTACAAGAAGCCTCAAAACCAGCACAGAACTGAGTCATCAATAAAGCAAGAGCACTTTTGTCAAACTAAATTAAGGGTCTGATGAAGAATAAATCCTACAGCCATTAATAGCATCTCTGAAAGCACTTTCTCTTCTGGATTTCTTTTCCGTATGGATTAGAGCTGTTGGAAGTGCACCATATATTAGTAAATGGCTACTATTTAACTTAAAGCATATGAATTGGTGTGCAGATTTTACAAAGAGGATGTGATTGTGAGTGACATGATTTGTGCACTGGTACTAGCAAACATCATCCACCCGAACAGAGGGCAAGAGAACCACACTGGATCTCACAACAGAACTGCCCCAAGGGATTTCTAGCACTTATACTCTCCACTCAGCACCTGCAGACAGGTTCTGCTAAGAAGTCTTTCATAAACCTCAGCATGCCAAAGGCTGGCAATGCAGCAAGAATATGTAGAAATTTAGTACTGGAATTTTCTTGCAACCCTTGGATGTGAAGTACAACAACACCAGTAGGCTTCAGACCGATGTGAATTATTTAGCAAGAATGTTGAAGGCCAAAGTGCAGCAAGCAGACCTTCAGAATCCTGAAGCAGGAAAAGTGATTCCTTCACAGCTGTTGGTGACAGATTTGTGGAAACAGAAAGGTAAACACAGAGAGCTAGCAGGTGATGGGTCAGCCTACTTTAGGCAAAATTTAAAGGATAACCCCTATTTTTCTAGAAATAAAGTGTTACTAGCCTTTGTCCTTAGAAATAATTCTGAAAATTAAAAAAATCTACCAAAATCAATCATGTAGACGGTAGTTTTTCACAAAAAAAAAATATTTATAGCCTGCTACTGTTTTTCTTTCACAAAAGCTTGTTGACATTATACCCTCATCCTCAATTTCTAATCTGAGGTATTGCCAGAAACTATACCACATGTCTTATTTCCTGACTTGCTGATTTCTTGGTAAACTACATATGCCAGTGGTAGGGGACAAAGAGACGAATCATGGGGGGAAAAAAGAACAACTGAGGAAAACAGAAATAACTGTTTAGAAAAAAGGAACAACTTTTTTGTCCTATCTGGATTTGCTATCCTGTTGAAATAAAACATTTTTAAGACCCTTCCCCAGCTGTAAGAGGTTTGACTGCATTCAGATTTCTGAATTTTTTCTCTGCCTTTTTATTTCATTCCCAGCCATCTCACACGTGGAAGATCCCACCTTAGTGATAGATCTGTGACTTAAGATGATAATTAACCTTTGCAAAACACATCCTTATAAAAATGCCAAAAAGCAGAGAGTATTTTAAGGATAGCAGAGAACACTGTTGACTCTTCCCTTACCACCTCTCTCTGATACTCCTGAGAACACTGGCATGAGCCTGGTATGCTCACATAAACCATGGATCCATAGGCCCATGCAACACACAGAATCATTCCATTCAAAGCTGCACATACAATGAGGGAAAATACTAAACAAAAGCAAGCCAAAGATAATGCCAGGGGACTCTACTCCTTCCAAAGGCTTGGCAAATCCCTCAGCAGGGATGATTTTTGAACAGGAAGGATATGGCCCCGCCTGACACCCCAGCAGTGCTGCCCAGGCACTGTCCAGTGGCAGCCACAGCTGGGGACAGCATTCACTGTGCTTTGGAACAGGAGCTGGTCTCTCCTGCCAGGTAACAGCTGGCAGCATGGATTAAGAGTTTCTGAGGATTCTGTCAAAAGAAACGTGCTGTTCATTTGATACTTTCAAATATTCTTATGATGTGCTTATGTTTTCACCACTGTATGAAGGCTGTTTTCATCAATGAAAGCCTGCAGAGGACATAGATTAAAATAATAATACTAAAAAATCCCCACCAAGACCAAAACCAACAACAAAAAAACCACTTCTGGCTTAACATAATTTTTCTTAGAACCTGATTAATCAGTCATGATGAAAGGCACTGAACTGTATGGCTGACAATGTTATGACAAAAAAAAAGCCTGTGGGCTCAGCTCTCAGCTGGTGTAAGGTCACTCTCTGCCTCATTGCTTTCCTGCAATACTCTTTCTGTGATGCTCGTGCAGAGATGGTTCGACAGTTGTAGACTTTGTGCTGTGGGGATATTTTGTATATCACTCTCCTAGCTGATGACACTTCGCTTTGCAAGAAGCCCTCTCTTTTGCTTCTCAGGATGATGCATGAGGTAGAAATAGTTTTACAGACTGACTCTAGCACTGAGTTCACTGCATGGGCAGGTAGGAAAAACACCATTAGTAGAATGAGTTGAGCAAGAGCTAGGACCAGTGCCAGATAATAAACATGCATCCCCACAAAGCACCAATAAATAGCATAAACAGACTTGAGTTCTTTTCATAAAGAAGACTATTAATTTCCTCCCACTGTGCATAGCTGGTAGCTTAGTGATCCACAGACTACAATATCATATTTTGGAGGCCTCGTATGAAATTTTTTTTCCATGCTTCACCAGGTTAGCACCATATCTCATGATTTAAAGACGGTTTGTTGCCAAGGTGAGTTATTGTAGCCTTGGCATTTTAGGTTTTACATTTGGACTCAAAATAAGATGCAAAGCCCACACTTACAAAACTTTATTGAGCACAGATCAGATTATACGTTGCATGTGGTTCTTGAGAAGTTTCTGTCTGAAATGCCTCAATTAGCATCAGAAAAATCAAGATATTTGTTTATGTAAAATTTAAGAATTTCTATTTCAGATCTGATTTTGCACAAATGCCACTCTGGAGCTCATTAAACTTAGGCACTCCCTTTTTGGAACTTAAATATTAGCCCTTCCAGCCCACAGGCTAGTTAAGGTCTGAGCTGGCCAGACACTTGCAGGAAGTGCCCTTGCAGTAATTCTTCTTCCTTTAATACAAAACACATATTGAAGCACATCAGGAGACTATTCTTTCTCTCACACTTACCCAAACCTGGATGGTACTGCAAAAATGTGTATATTAGATATGTTCTTCCAATCCTTGTTACTCACTGCATCTTCCAGGGCCCTTCTTTGACCTTTCCACTAACCCATAACACCATGCCAGGTACAGGTGATGCACACACCACAAGTGGCTGCTTGAGAGTCTTTTTCCAGTCCTCTTGCCTTTGGGAAGCAATCTCAGTCAGTTCACCCAGACATGCAGTGAGGGTCAGC
The DNA here is from genome assembly GCA_013400315.1 of Bombycilla garrulus. NCBI lineage: Eukaryota > Metazoa > Chordata > Aves > Passeriformes > Bombycillidae > Bombycilla > Bombycilla garrulus. Next base: position 2,424,045 of record VXBU01003693.1, read on the forward strand.
CCTGGATCAGCCATGCATGACTACAATCAAACTGCATATTGTAGGGTCTAACAGTCCTGTAGAAATCCAGTATTTCCATCTCTGACTATCCTTTATAAATATTTCATTGCTTCCTTACACCACACATTGTGCAGCAGTTATTCTCTATTATGAGCTTTCTAATTGAGAAGAGATTTTACGTGCATGCTGATCACCTATCCCAGTCTTTAGCAATACCTTTGGGTTAGTTCCCAGTTTTTCCTCTCAAGACTGCTTTTAGAGGTTCCAAATCCATACAACTCTACTGGCACATTGGGCAGACCCTTAATAATCCTTCTCTAAACCAGAGACACCCTATTCCTTTGTGCAACATCTGATTTCTCATGTCACACCTCAGGCTTACTACCTGAGTTGCCTGGCACCGCTAACAAGTCTTTTTCCTTGTTAAGGGCTTCATTAGCTTAGAGCTCTGTCACAGGAATACTTAACAAAATATATTTAAAATCCTGCATTGATCTGTCCTGCTACAGTACCCTGGTGTTCAGGGTATTGAAGAGGTGTCTAGATGTGGGTGAATAAATCCTCATAATAAAATCATAAAGCAAGTTAGAAAGGAATGAACAGATGCACAGAAAAGCAAGTGGACATGTCCTGGGTTACAGAGTGGGACTGAATTGCATCCAAAGAGCTAATACATTTTCTGTTTCTCTTATATGTGAATAAATGCAGAGAAAAAAGCTACTAAAATTGTGGGTCAATTTAATACTGTTCAAGGAAAAATATTTAGAAAAATGTAACAATGTTATAAACGAACACTCATCTGCACACTTACTCATGAACTCAAATACTATGAGTCAAGAAGAGACATGATTAAGGTTGTTTCCACATCCTTGACTCTGCTTCTGCAACTCTAATCCTCAGTTCATCCATTCATCATAACTAAATAGCCCATACTCTGTAGCCACCTTGAATGCACTAAAGCTATTTTGTCAGCATAAATTTCCGGATGAGCTATGCTCCAGAATACATAGTTTATGATTTTTGCTTTCAAGAATGTATGTCAATGATAAGCAAGAATGAAGCTACATACCCCCTTTTTATTTGCTTCACTGCTTTATTCCTTTTTAGGACCATGTGGAATTCATCAGCACTCTGATGCCCTTGAGGTATTCAAGAAACCATGTTATTAATGCTATTAGTGCTAATTAATTCTGCCAACAAGGCCTCTGCAACGAGTCAAGACATCAGTCTTAGCCAAAACCAACAGATTAAATAAATTTAAATTTATAGGACAAGCCATTCCACAGTTATAATGAGCCAAGTAGAAAGTTAGGGAAACATGGGAAAAAATGATGTCATTTTCAAACTTTCATAAAATGTAAATCCTTAATCTAATTTGATTCAAATTTGCTGTGAATTTGCAGATGGGTTTGTTTCAGTTTGTACATGTCAATAGAGCTGTATAATGAATAGCTGTTGCAAGTGAACAACAACAAAATTAATATTACCATGACATAAATCATATTTTAGTTTTTAATTTACTGCAGTGCATCACAGTAAAATCATAGCAGCTCTCTAAAGATGCAGGTTTCTCACAAATGATTCTATAGAAATCTGTATAGTGTTACATACAGAATACTGTGGGTATATTAGATAAGAGTATATATACTATAAAGCATTCAGTTACAAGCATGTGCACTGCCTTTGTACAGCACTCACGTTTCTCTGAGACAAGAACAACAGGAATGATTTATGTTTGCTTTTTCACACATTTGCAGCAGATTATGCCTTCAGTCTGAGGAGGTGACTTTTAGCTGTACCTCGACACCTTTCCAAGCTTTTCTCCCCTGCCCATCGGGATCATGGCTCTCTGTTTCCAGGAGTAGTTGACATGATTGTCATACCTTAAGGACCCTGACATTCAGCTCTAAGTATTCAGTTAAGCAATTCTTCAAATACTCATTAATTCAATCCTTCTAGAAGTAAGTGGAAGAGCACTGAAGGAGACAAGCACATTATCTCAGAACTTCTCACAGCATCCTGCAAGCTCACCTCTGCTTACAAAGAGAAACAAAGGAAAGCTGTGCACCAGCCAGGCTTATATTTAGATGTAATCCTCTAGTTCTTAATAAGCACAAATTTATACTAAGCTAAATGAGTAATTAAAGAATGGATGATCCCTCCTTTTATCAAACAATTCCATATTAACTTTGAAGAAGTGATGAAGATGAGGTGGTGAGGGAGTGAAATCAGAATTTCCATCCTACAGGCAAGCACACAAAGATTGTCTTATTCATTTCTATCCATAATTAATCTAAACTTAGTTTGCATTTCTTTGGCATGGCACTGGCAAGCTATCCTTTGGAGTAAGAACTCTGCTGAAGGTACCATTTGGCCATAAAAGCATGTGACTCTGTGAAGGTGTAACATGCCATCCTTGTTCACGTATGCCCACAAAGTTTCCAAACAGTTCATGTCCATTACTTCACCAGTTGCATGTTCCTGTTCTTCTCAAATAAAAGAATGCCAACATAAATGCATTTAAAGTGAGCTGTGCTGGCCTGAACATGCTCCTAAGAAAAATATTCATTTTGCTATCAGGTCATTAATGTGTGACTTTTTCAAGAGACCACTTTAAGCTTTCCATAAATCTTAGAGTCAACACATACAGCAATATACTAAGTGAACATTGGTCCCTCTAAATTAAAGGTGTCTTGCTATGAAATGTTAGCTAATACAGGAAGCACCGTGGAAAATTCAAATTGGTCATGATCCAGCCACTACTTTTTACTTCTAGTCTCGTTTACTACACCAAAAAGAATTCATGCCTTCCTCATAAATGCTATAAGTATGAGCTGTACACAACACTGTTTTCACATGTCTGAAAATGCAGCCTGGATTAAGATTCATGCACCCTTATTTTTAATCCAGACCACAGAAGGCAGGGGTACAGAGACACCCTCCTGCTCAGTAAAATCTGCTGAACCAGTTTGTCTGAACACTGAGTGGGATGCTGACATACTGGCTTACCTAGGATGACTTGTGATGACTTCTGTGCTGCACTAAGCTAGCAAGCTTGGCTTCCTGACAAGACAAAGGTGTGAGCTCTTTATGACTCTTCTGTCTCCACTCCCAAGCCTGGGCAGGGTCATGCAGATCAGGCATCTCTTTTCTACATCTCACTACCTAGAAGTCATATGTGCTCTCAAAATCCACCAATGCTACAATGAGATTTGGAGAAAAACAAAAAGAAATTAAGAATCTGCTATGTGTTAATGAAAGTTGTTAACTGTTTAATTTGTTGGAGTATTTTCCCCTCTCTTTGAGTGTTTTTTTGGTTTTTGGGTTTTTTTTTCGCTTAAGAGCAGCAGACTGTGCTGAAAGGACATAGGATTACTCCCTCCTTGGTGAGTAACTGTGTGTGCAAAGGGGAGAGAAGACTGCAAGGTGACTTGGAAGGAAAGAGCTGCAGCATCAAGTTGGGAGCCTGCAGTTATAGAGGATACTGAGAAACCCCTGGGAGAGGCAGAGAAGAAGGCAGGCCTTAGGAGCAATGGCAAGACCATCCTACACATAAGAAAAATCTTGGCATAATTTGAAACCACTAGAAAAAGTCACCGTATTGATTAAGTGCTGGGAGCTGAGACCAGCTGCAAAATCACAGTAGGTAAGGGAAGAAGATTCTTTGGAAATCATGTTTCAAATTTCTACGCTAACTTAGTTACTCTGAGTTTGAAAAATTCTTTTAAGTTCCTCCTGAAACAGACAGTCTCACAAAAGCTGGTTTTTCTTTTTTTTTGGTCCTTGGTGGGATTAACTTATAGAAAAGATAAAAGCAGATCCACTTCACAGCTTTCACTGATGTGTACACACTCTGGTTCAACTCACAGAGTAAAACATCAGAAAGGAAGAATGAAGCTAGCCTGGCTAGAACCTGATCAGGTGTTGGAAGTTTCTGAAATCTAGAAAGAGCCATTCAAAACAGAGTTTAAGTTCACATTGTGTTTGTAGTAGATCATCTTCACCTAGCTCATTCACTCAGTAACTACTGCTGGCTCGGTAGGTATTCAGATGGCCACCAACAATCAACAGACAGCCAGTAAAAGCTGCAGTCAGTTTTAAAACACTGAATGACAGAAATTCTCAGTGATCCACTACAAACTTCTACAATTTAAATCCATCCCATGGCTCTCTGCCACAAAACCACTTCTTAGGGGAAAACAGGGAGCACCACATTTAAATGAACAACTATCCCCAACAGTTCATGGTCTAGTTTGTGAGACTGATCTCTGCTGTTGTTTTAGGGTCTGGGTCTTTGGACTAGGTCAAATTCCTGAGCCTCTGGCCAAATCTAAAACCTACAATACACAATGAGGAAAAGCCTGTCTTTTCAGTTTATGCCCCGAAAAGAAAGACTTGGCAGGACCTTTATAAGTTTTTGGTCTACCCAATAAAGCCTCAATTGCTATTTTTATAGAAGTGCCTAATTTTATTTGTTGGTGCTTTTTTCAAATTTTGCTATCTATTTGGCCAAGTAACATCTTCTGACATAAAGCTCCATGAGCTGGTTATATCCTACATTAAAGAGAACTTACTTTAAGTGAATTTTTAAATGGTGGGGTTTTACACTCTTTGCCAAATTTTTTGCATTTTTTCCTTCTGTGCCTTTGCAGACATGTTCTTCTTTCCTCTCAAGTACACTGTACAGAAAGCAAAGGGTGCTTCTGCTGCTCGTCTTCCCACATTACACTATTTCCACTAAGGTAGGTCTAGGACAAGAAAACAACCAAGGGTTTTTCCCAGTACAAACAACAATGAGATGGGAGACTGAAAGAGTGAATTAAGTCAGCACTAAGGTATAGATCAAACTAATCTAACACCAGACAAAGTGAAATGGCAGAGTGCTTGTCATTTTGTTCCTAGTGGAAGCTGAAAGTACTATTTTTAAGGAAGGTATTTTTTAAGGAAGTATCTCTTCTCAGAACATACTTTAAAGGAAGTGTAATAAGCCTTAATTCTATATTTTGTTTCCTACTGGTATGTTGAAGCAGTATTTGTTGAAAGGTGTGAAGTAATATACCAGTGAAAAATGCTCTGTAAGGTCCAAATAGTAATTCCTCACATGGAATTTATGTACTTGCTGCTATCACACAATTTTTTTAATCAGCACTCATTTCAATAAAGTAGAACCATTTAATGATATGTTGTTCTTGTGTTTAGTATTGGATTTACTTAAGAGTATAAACTTATAATTTCCTATGTTTATTCTTTATATCTTGTTGACAAAAAGACAAGACAATGATTTCAATTGAATGACATCTGGCAGAAATCCTCAGCTACTTTTCTGTTACAACAGTGGGAAACAATAGCCACTTCATCAAAATGTGTCTCACAACTGAGCAAAATGCTAAATTATCAAACCTAGAAAATTCTACCCCTGAGTGACATTTCTCTAGAAATCTAAGTATTTCCAGAAAAGTCATATCAGGCAATAAAATACATAGGCTTTTATAACCTTTTTTAATCAAGGCATTCAACCAAGAGATAGAAAAACTGTTTCTTACCAATCTCTCTGTTGAATCAACGTTTAGTGATCATGGAGCCCTGATGAAAATGCAGAATGGCTATAAGGGCCCCACGCTGTAAACTAGGTCAGATGAGGGAATGAAATGTGGGAAATCTGTTCAGAAGAGTGGCCTCAAAATCCACAGTTTCATTAGTAGGATGAAATAGGAGCCTGGGAGAGGCTGACATTCCCTAACATAATCCAAAAGATGGCTTTTACATTCTAATGTCCAGTGTTAAACATGCAATGATGACAATAAATCCACTTTAAACAAGAGAAAAGAGTTGCATCACAGAGATTCATGTGACCTACAAGGCAAGTACACATATGTGTCTAGTTAGAGAACACATCCAGCAATCACCTAACTGGACAAGCCCCACACTTCAAGCACTTGTGAAAGGAGACAATACATTTGCCTTTCTTCTCCTTTGAGATGTTTATTTAAACAATTTACTCCACTGCACTACTGATTTGAACTACACTAAGACACGTGTGTCACTTCTAATGAAAATTCAGTACATCGTGTTTGGTTTTTTTTCTAAAGCAGTTCTTAGACAGAAAATCACTTCTGAACTGGATGGACAGAATCTATCTTCTGCAAGATTTTTTTGACTCCTGCAGAACCAGAAGATGTTTCTGCCTTCAAATGATTTTTCTTCTGAAAAGATAATTAAGTTCTTGCTCCTGCACAAAGAGCAAGGACAGGGGCTCAAAATCAGAGCTCTTGGAATACATCCACAAACAAAATACACAAAAAAGGGGAGAAATATCAGGTGAAGACTGAAAAAAGGGGTGGGAAGATATGCAGAGACAAAGAACAGAGCTTCAGTCTCTGAAAGATGGATTAATGATCTAACTTGTAATCCAAAAGGGTGTTAGTCTTCATTGATCAACTTGATCAAAATTCTGTCAAGAAGTTAAGAAACTAATAATATACAATACAGTGCAAGTGCCCATTCAACACCTATATCTTTATCATGGATTGTAAACCTTAGATCATCCATTTGATCTCCCCCTCCCTCCTCCTCCATTCTTTAATGATTATTATCATATGTTAATATTATCAACTTTCAGACACTTAAAGCTTAACTGTGTGTGCTCCATACAGATGACTTTGTTTTACCTACAGTACACTAGTAAATACATTTTTAAACTATATTCTGGAGGATTTAATTCAGTACTGCTGTAGGGCCAAAATGAGCATTTACTCAGTTGTTAACAAGAAGTCAGTGGGATTCCATGAAAACTGTTATGGCTGCTCATGCATATCGGATGGCCTAGCATAAAATAAAAGTAAACAGAAAAGAAAAAAAAACAAAACCAACCCTTTAGAGCATTTCTGGAGGAATAAAACCCCTTTCCTTAGGGTAAAAAAAAAAATGTTTTGAGAGCAGCAAGCAGGATTCATCTAACCTGGCATTTCTGGTGTCTCCTCAGTTGAGGTCACAGAAGACCTTTTGCCTTTATTATTTACCGTGTTTGTTGTCAGCAGAATAGCATTTAAAAATGCCCTCAATATTTGTCCTTTTCTGCTTCTGGAGCTTTGCCATGGCTCAAGTTCTCAATTCCTTCTGCTGAGAAGTCAGTAAGACAAGAGGCTAATGGTCAAGCCCATTACATGAGGGCTGAGTTTGTTTCCATGGAATTTGGCATTTCTTTAGGAGCAAGTCAAGTTTGAAATGACCAAAGCAAAGGTGCAAGGGAAATCAACATCAAAAGAGTCAAGCAGGAAGGACGTCAGCCTTTATCCTTTAAAGACTTTGCAAGGAAAAGGAGGCTGGAAAAAAATCAAAGGGAAGAGAGAAGTACGCCTACTTGCCAGGAACAGGCATCCAAAGGATTGAAATTATTCAGCTTATTTATCACCTGAGCCTACAAATAATCTAAGCTTTCCTTCAGTTTTCTTGTCTTTTATCATGTATGGGCTTGCTTGTACAGTAGCTACAAGGTAATAGGTCTTTTTCAGCATAGGACATTTAAATAAACCCTGTGTTTACAGTCCAAATGGAACAAATCCAAGTTTGTCTTGAACACGTAATCCTCCCATCCAATTATTCTGAGAAGCTCAAAAGCATTTTGCACACAGGAGTGGTTGCCAGAGCACAGGCCTTTTACAGTGGTGCAGTGGACAGGCACCGAGCACTCGCTGGCAGGGTAGCAGCGTGCTTGTACCCATCTGCCACACACGTGTCATGTCCAGGTGCCAGGCAGGACAGTGACAGGACCCTACACCCCAGCAGCAAAAAGCCAGAGAATGACATCCAAAGCCTGGCCCAAATCTGCTCTCTCCCAGTCCCTTTGCCAATTTTTAGCTCAATACTCTCCTGCTTTCACCTTGAATGCAGAGATAAACAGACAAAAGCACCTTCTGATGCCTTTTATGAACTGTTGCATCACTACTATGGGATATTTTCTTCCACACATAGTTTTTAAGATCCCCTTGCTCTTTTTAAGATTACAATGAATTATAGATCCAGATGCCACCACATGCAGCCCAAAAGCAGTATTCAGCATATGTAGGTACATACATTGAGGTCTTTAAACAACTCCCATTATTTAAATCCCCTTTTTCCAAAAGTGCGGAATATGTTATGCCTCTTTTCTTTGATGTAGTCTATCATAATATGATCAAATGGACAATTGTACATCACTGCACAGGTGAAGGGAACACAATTTGCCCACCCAAGGCATTACAAAAGACAAACAACAGATGTCTGTTGTTCTTTTCTCACCCCCTATTTCTATCAAGGGGAGCTGTTGTGTATGTAAAATGTGGAGGCCTTGGGAGACAGTGGCAATGCCATCCACTTCATTAATCAGATTATCTGTTGTACACTTGGAGATGAGGAAACCAGATCACAGCTCAAATTCAGCCAGCCTGCAAGGGGAGATAGCAGGTTTACTAGGACCTTGGGGCTTCAATGTCTTTTCAGCGACTGTTGATAGTCATCTGCACAAATCTCTTTGTTACTAGTTATGGCAGATAGTAAAAACAAAGATACAGAATCACACAGTGCAGGCATGTATCTTTATGTGCCACTAGTGATCCATATCCTAGGCTGGGTGCAGCAGAATAGGCCACAGGGAGATACTTTGATTGTCTAAAATGTAACAAAAATGACAGCTAAAAGTTTTCTCCATCTGTCTGGATCTAAACAGAGTCATGTGTGAATACAAATTTGGAAGTAAAACAGCAGCAGCCATGAGATGAATGCATTTACTATAACCACTGATTATTTTACTCTTCTCAGTGCAAACCTGCTAATCCAGTGCCCGTGAGAAAGTTATTCTGTGGCTGCGCAGGGCTCTGGGCAACCCAACGCCTGCCACCCTTTTGGCCACCACATTGTCTCTCTTTTCCCCACTAAAAGATAAACCTTTTTACTGGAATCCCAAACACTAATCCCCTGCCACCAGACA
>VXBU01003735.1:799-12096 GCA_013400315.1 Bombycilla garrulus
TTTGTAATAATTTTTACCCTATATGACCGAGGACCTAATATCAGAATGAGTTTGAGTAATGTTCATTTATAACAAGGTTGAGAAAAAAGTTCACAGCAATGCTTAGCTTGGTTTTCTGCATGTAAAAAATTCTGTCAAGGGAGAAAAATTACGAACCCCAGATGCACGCTCACACAAACAAATCCAATAAAGAAATCTAGATCATTGTCAGTTATGTCTCACATCAATTTCAAGTCATGAAAACAACATAAAGTATGACAGTGAACGGCAGCACTGTGGAAAGGATGAGATGTAAAACAATCTGTTAAGGGAAGCTTTCTCCCAGAAGTGCTAATTTTGCATACTGGGTTGTTTTTTTTTTTGTGATCTGACATACAAATACACACAAACTCTTCCCTTCCTGTGTGATTTGCATGATGTAAAAGAAGAGGAAAAACAGAAGAGAAATACAGGAGTGAAGGACCAAGTGCAGCTTTCCGCCATGAAATTGGAACTGTAAGACAGCACAGAGCAAGTGGCAGAAGAGATTTTATATGGAGATTTGCTGTTCCTCTGGAGTCTGTTCTACTTTTCTTCTCTTAAACCCTCTAAATAACATGCTAATGAAGCCAGGGTCCCTGTTTTTGCAAAATAGTATTTAAACTGTATTAAGGAACTCAACATAAAATTCTATAATGTATTTTTTCCTACCTGTATCTTTACAGTGTTATGTACAATCCATTTAGGGCATTGATAAATATATCTGTAAAGATAAAGGGAGTCTATACTTCTGTCAAATGTACTTTAACAAAATAACATAAATTATACATAGAAATACATAGTTGGTAAAGACTAATACAAATAATAAAGATATATTTGTCATCAGAAAAAAATCAATTCATCTCAATTCCTCCCCATCAGGAAGGAGGCAGAAGGGAAAGGGAGGTAAAGCCACTATACAATAAATTACTCAAGATGCTTAGGACCAGAGAGACATACAGCAGGAACATACAGAACAAACAGGTGAGTCGTTTGGCCACTTAACTGGTAGCAAGGGAGTTCTGAATTATCTGCTCCCTAAACTATTTCTAAGCTTGTTTGGTCCTGAAATTAGCATAATGAGAATTTAAATTAGGACATAGACAATCCTGAGAGCAACTGGTAGATGGAAAAAAACTCTGTGTCCTTCCCAAATGTCCCTATTACCAGAGCAGCATCTCAAGAGAAACCACACATCTTAAATCACTGGCAATTTCTATTTTATGACACAATACAGAGCACTAGAACTTGCTTTCATTCTGCCTGAACCTACAGTGTAGTTATTAGGACACTTTAAGAGAAATGATCAGCCCATAACATGGCTTTAACCAGGAGCTATCCAAGCTGATTTATTATAACCTACCAATACAGCCTTCCATACCCATACTTAAAACCAGGGACTGAGTCCCTACTTCCTGCTTACTTGTAACAGCAGGAGTTATGGACTTGGAGAGGACATCCATGCTTTAGAATTGCAGAGGAAGAAACATCTTCCAGAAATTCTTAATCAGGGACCCAGCCTACAGCAGATAATCAAAGATGAGTAGATTTACTGTGAGATTTTTATATGTTTAGAGGTAAAAATTCTTGGGGCTATCATTCAGCTCATTCCAAGCTTGGGAAGGTGAAAGTATTATTATTTTGGAAAAGTCATACAAAATATGTAAACTCTAGAATCAGTACTACTGAACTTGAAAGTTTTTAAGTTTAAACTCTAGGTTGTGTTGATTAGGAATATTTTTTTGTTCTGAGAAAAATTCTGTAGAGAAATAATTCTTATATATAAAAAGTACTTTTCTCTGTAGGTATATATTACATACTCTAGTAGAGGGAGCATGCTCAGTACTCTTTACATGAGAGGTGTTTGTATTTTTACAGTTTGATGTAAACCCAGTTCTGGTATGGCTGTTGCTAATTGCTCCCCTTCTCTTCCAGTCAGAGCGGGTGTTCAAGTGTCCTCCAAAGCTCCACAGAGCTAGAGTCCCCGTCCTCCAAAGCCAAAATTTGTCTTTATATTACAGACATGACATATGCTGCTGCTATGCCAACAGATTCTCTTCTTGTATTTCAGACTATACCAGCATGTTCTCAACTAAGTTACATCAAAGAACAATGTTAACATCTACAGAATGTCTCATGGGAGCTTGACACAGCAGATCTCTTCCGGTTCCTGGGAGATGTTAAATTACCCCCCCCAAAAAACCAACAAAAAAACCTGAAGCTAAGCAGCTTTCACATCCAGTGCTTGCCCTCATTTAAAATAGGATAGTTTATTTATTTATCTATTTAATTCAAACAAAGGAATAAAGCAAACCAAACTTCTCATCTTCCCAGGTACCCACTACTATTCCCCTCCATTAAAATTTCCTGCTATTTCTTACCTTTGTGGCTTGCGTTTTGCCTCAATCTTCTTCCCCCTGCTGTACTCCTCACACCAGACTGCCCTTCTGCAGCATCACCAGCTGCTGCCCCTAAGTCAGCAAGCCACAGGCAGTTCATGGCTCCTTCCTGTCAGCTGAGGGGGGCAGATGGAGAAGGAGGGGTCAGGGTGCATGGTACCTCTTACTGATCACTGCCACGGCCGTGATTCCTACATTATTGCGATGACACACTGGTCTGATTTGAGATTGACTGACATTTTGTTGGGCAGGAAAATAGCCACCCCTGGAAGTGAGGTGTGCCTGTGAGTTTCCCATGAGCCCAGTGTAACACCAATTGTGTGCCAGCTTTAAAGACCAACAGGGAGAAGAGTCAATCAAAAGTGAAATGTGTCTCAGTAGGATATACATTTGGTACAGCACTGCCCGGGAATTGCTCTCTTTTCCTTCTGGCCTTGAACAGGTACAGATGTGCTGCAGCTCCCGCACACAACAGCCTGCGGCACATGGGAGGGGGAGGCTGGACCAGGCCATACCGGGAGCCCCTCCCGAGGGAGCTGTCCTGGCAGGTGGTGGGGAGGATGGAAAGGAAGAGATTGCCCCAGCCTGGTTCCTCCCCCACCCCCCGTGTCCTGTGGGGGGGTTAGGTCATGCCGGGCCGGGCGAGAGAGAGAGCCGCTCCAGAGGAAACTGTCCAGGCAGGGAGCGGGGGGAACGGAGGGACAGGCTGGCCCCAGCTTGGCAGAGGAGAAGAATTTCGTGGTCTCCTCCCGGTGTGGAGCTGAAAAAAAATCTTAGCCTCTGGTTTCTCCAAGGCGGCTCAAGGTNATGGAGCTGATGAGGAGTTTTTGTTTTGGACTAGGAAAATGACATTCTTAAACTGCACCCTAAAAGTTGATACAGCTCGTGGGCAGTTGTGAGAAGACTGTCCCATGGGGGGTGATGCTTCACAATGGCAAATCTGCGGGTGAGCCATTTGTGAACTGTGTGGCCACAAGAGGACTGGTATTCTTGTGGGGGATCTATGGCAAGGCAGGAGAGACTCTGCTCTTTGTAATGGATTGGGGAAATGATTGTTCAAGGGGTGGATTGACTGAAAATCCTAGGTTTTGTCTTTTCATGTTGTCAGTGGGAGAGTGAACAGTCAGTGGGGGAAGGATGGGTGTTTTGAAAGTTCCATTATGGTTTCTGGTTTTCCTTTTAGTGTTAGTAAATAAAGTTTCTATACTTTAAGTTTGGGTGGTTGTGCTCCTTTTTTGGTCCTATCTCACAGCAGAAATTGAGAAAAATACATTTTCATGGGTGGACTGGCCCTTAGCCAGTGTCAAACCTTGACACGCTCCTTTTTTATTGTTTTCTTAACACTTACAGTGATGCAGATGAGTAAATACAGCACAAGTCTTCACCTTATGTGACTCTTAATAACTTGTTGCTACAGAATTATTGCTGGGTTTGAAATCTTCTTCTCTATGCTAGTGTAGCCAAATAGCCTGAACAGCTAAAACAGGCATGATAGAAAGCTGACCTAATATTAATGGCTTTGTAACATTTTTAGGGCATAACCCCAGCACAACAAAGGAGACAGTGGCAAAGAAAGGAGCTCAAAGTTTTCAATAGCAAGAAGAGGAGAGTACCAATGGTAACAGTAGCAAGAATTTACTAGAAATTTGGAAACAGTAAAGGAAAACATAAGAAACATAACACGTCTTTAAAGTAACTACTTCATACTTCAACATATTTTGTAGTCTGAATAATTTGTTTACCACTGATTTATTATCTGAATACATAGTTGGTACATGCTGTTATTGCATCCTGTATCTCTCATTCATTAATTATTAATTAACATTATTTAGACTGGTATTGTTTCCCTACAGGTGCATTAAATGGTCTAAAGCGTGTTGTACATACTTCTACTTCGTAAACAGTAGCAGTGACCTAAATTAACTGCATTAGGACTAGAATTCTCAAAAGCTCTTTAAAATATAAATAAGTTTTTCTAAATTATATTTTTATCAGCTATAATTATGAAATTTCATTTTTAACTCCACCATTTTTTTTACATGTTGTGTGTGTACATGGTAATACATATATCATTAATACTTCTTTCCAGCTTCTTCCATTTTTCTGCCACTCTAGTCTGAAGAGTGCTGTATTAAATTAAAAACGGGATGGTTTTCTTCAGACTCACTGTGGTCTTTTAGTAACTTTTATGATAATACGGGTACAACAAGTATCTGAATTACTAAATATAACAGCAGAACAAGCCACAACAATGATGCTTATTTTACTTTTTTAACAACCATTTTGTTTTATGGGTCTCCCTTTTCAGTTTCAGCCTGGTGTTTAGAGTGCCAAACATCTATTGACTCTGTTCACTTTATAGTAAAAAATTGGTGGTACCACCTTGTATTAGGACCTTTCAAAGCTCATTTTACTCTTTTTCAAAGTTACTTTCATCAATTTCAGGGTACTCACAGAGTGAAAGGAAGATTTAGACTGAGACTGACGTGGAAAATGAGAAAAGAACACTTAATAGAATCATAAAATCATGGCGCTTGGAAATGACCTCTAAGATCATCAAAATTTAGCTGCCAGATCCACCACTAACTGTGATCCAAAGTGGCACATTTATGCACTTTTTGCACACACAACCTTTCCAAGGATGCCGAGTCCACAGTTCCTTGAGCAGCCTGTTTCAGTACTTGACAGCCTTTTAAGTGAAGAAATATTTATTTCACATCCAATCTAATCCTCCCCAATACAACTTGAGGCTGTCATCCTGTCACTTACTTGGGAGAAAAGTCCTGCTCCTACTCAGCTACACCATCCTTTCCAGTAGTGGTGGAGAGTAACAAGGTCTCCTCTGAGGCTCCTCTTCTGCAGGCTGAACACCCCCAGCTCCCTCAGACACTCAGTACACTCTTTATGTGAATGGGCCAAAACTGAACCTGGTGTTTGAGGCACAGACACACTGGTGCTCAATACAGGGGGGTTGTCACTACCCTTGTCATGCTGGCCACACTGTTGCTGATACAAGCCAAGGTGCCCTTGGTGGTCTTGGCCACCTGGGCACATGGCCGTGTGTATTTCATCTCTAATTTTTTCTGAAAGGACAACAACATGTCTGTTAAATTTCTTTTAAAAGTTTCTTGCTTTGTGAATACTAAATAAACCAATTTAACAGATCTAAATTTGAGAAAAATATGGTGTTATTTTAAATAGGTAAGTTTGAAATCCAGTCAGTTAGGTGAAGAAATCTTTTAACTTTCATCTTTTCCCACTTCTAATTATGCAATTCATAGATAATATGTCAAATGACAGACAAAGTTCATGATGGATTCATGCATATGAAAGAAAAAGGTGAAAAGGTCAAAGATGTAACATCTAGACTTTTTTCTCATTAAGAATTCACATAATGATGATTTTGTCCTTTGTCAGTTTTTACTTCCTCTCATTACTAAGGGGACAGTTAACACTAAACTTTGCCCAAGGAATCTAATGAAGCTCCAAACTCATAGACAATTCTGGGGGAATGACCTTCTTCTCACTGTCCTTTTGGTCAGTGAACAGTAGTGTACCCTTTTTTTTACTTCCAGTCTCAGAATTCAAACCTTAAATGTATCTCCAAATTTATCTTCATATTTTTTAATAATTTCACTCTTTCCTTTATCTAATAAGTACCAAATCCTCTGCATTGTCTCAGAAAGAGGAATAAAGAAGATGAATATCATTTATATTTTGAAAAGTCTTTATGTATGAGAAATCAGATAATGATGGTTTAGAGGAAGTGGTTTTGGAGAAACAAGGAAGAAAAATGAAACTATAACATCTATCAAATGAGGTAACAGATTTGTTCCCATATGCCACTTAAAATTTCAAATAGTGCATTTGATGACACAGAGGTTCAAGAAACCATTTTTTCTGTAGTCCAGCTGGAACTCAATCATATTGATAGGTGTCAATTAAGATACATAGCTGGAGTGTTTTATACATATATACACATGTATAAAAAGAAACCAATGGAAAACCTAATTTCCAAGATCCTCAAATTAATAAAGGTTTTCACATTTTTCTTAATAGAAGATTTTGGAACTATATTGTCAAGACTGGATAATAACACAATAAGTTGTATCATCAATCTTTCTTAGCTAGAGAGTGATTCTTAAACCTGGCCCTTGGGAATAGTAATTAATAGAAAGAGATATCTACTGATTTGGGAAATTCATCTGGATATGGTTTATATTGGTTTATATGACAGTTTCACAGATTTTCAGATTTATAAGCTTTTAGCAATTCTTGGAGCTTGGGATCCAGCAGAAATTTTGCTGGGGAAGACCCCCTAATTATTGGTTGCTTTCTGGGTATTACTTCCTAGCTTCCTGGCTGCTTCCAATGTAGTAGATCTGCTGGCCATGAAGATTGTGAGGTTGTTAATTTTTGTTTTCCAGGAACTACTCAAAGACCTGTAGTCTTATGAACAGCAGAAGCCATATAATAAGAAATGTTGGTCTGAAGGCTGGAAGTTTTGCACAGTACTTCCAGTGCAAATGAGGAATTGATTCTAAATTGCTTGACAATGTTTTTGGAGCAGCCACAATGAGTAATTTGATTCCAGTATTGCCATTGGCAGTATCAGACTGAGACAACAGGCTGTCAAATACTCAAAGCTGGATGTTCCCACTGAATATCAGGAAGGAAAACTTTAACTCACTTTAAAAGTTCCTTAGATACTTGCTGTTGGCTCATGTCTGAAATGGAATAGTGACAAGGCGTATAGTGCCCATCCTCTCCCAAGTAACAGTTTGGTTGGCTTAGGTATTCTTTTCTCTCTACTGCATGAACCAGAAAATTTTTAGAAACTGAGAGATAGAATAATGGTATTTTATAGAAATGGCAGAATGTAAACCAGCAGTAATTGTGAAAGTTCTTTGTGTCAATTTAGTTTGAATTTTGATGAGATTTGTTTACATTCCTTTATGATAATACCAGACATACCAGTACTTTGGTTTGAGAGTAATTTTGGCTTATTTCTGTTCCTTAGAGGTGTCGTTCTCATTTTCTGTACTGGATTTTTTAATACGTTTTTCCTCTCCCTCCTGCGGGAAGAACTCTTCAAATCTTCATCCAACAAATTGAACACTGGACTCACAGGAGAGCTGGGAAGAGCCTGGAGCAACTGAATATGGTCACTCAAGTAGAAGGGAATATACTACAGCAACAGGAATGCCATGCCAGGATTTAAAGTCAACTGATGTGATTAGTGAATTTCTTCTGACAGCCAGTGCCAGCTCCTGACTTTCTAATTATATAATTGGGGAAATTTTGCTTTAAATTGTTTTAGACCTGAGAAAAAACATAGAAAATAAATCATGTCAAACCTACATACCTCAGTTCTCAACCTTTGTGATGCAACTTAGGCTGTTATCATGTTTCTCTCCCACAGAGGAACACAGTTCCACATTTAGGAAATTCAGCAAATAGCAGTGTGCTCACAAAAAAATAAGCTGAAATATAAAATAAAGTTATAAAACATGCAGAAGAGTAGAGCTAATTGTGGTCAATGACATCAATGATCATTTATCAGGAAACCAGGTCTGATATTGGTCAGTGTAATTTAGAAGGTAAGATTCAGAGGTATGTGCCATGTGAATGTGTCTGGACTGTAAGTGTCCTAACTTAGTGGCAAGTCACTATCAGCCAGCTAGCCAAAACTTTCTTTAAATGGAGACCAAATGGTAGTCTGAACTAAAACTGATAGTAGGCAGACATCATCCTTAACAAGGACACAGTTTTCATGCTGGCTCTTAGTGATACTTATCCTTGTGTGGAAAAAACTGGAGAAAGGGACCAAGTTGACTGTGGTAGGATACTTTTCTCCTACAAATAAAATGAAAAGGCTTATACCAATATGGCTGAAATTAAAAACAGTAGTTTGTCATCCTGTTGCATATCGCTGCCCTTCTCATTCAACCCCCATGTTTGTAGTCAAGATCTTAGATATATAATATGTATGAACGCATTCCTTAGATAAATAATCAGGAAATCACATCAGGAAATAAACATCTAGTAGTAAAATTCTTGAAATAAATTATATTTATGAAGAAAGTAGTATTGCAGTTTTTCTTAAGGTTTCCAAGCTTAGTGTTTGTCTTTTTATTAGTCTTTAACTGATACACTTTTTCTCCTATAATAGAAGCTATCTTTCTACAGCATTGATGTAGTTTGGTTGTTTTATGGTTAGTTGCATTTGTCTGCTCTTTCTCTTCTCTCTAGAAAATTCACCCAGAAATCAGCCACTCTAATCTCCTCATTCCTTGGGGTTCTGATATGATAGTCCTCCCTGGGTGTTAAACAGTTCAGAGATGTTGGGGTAGTTGTTCAGTAGTCTGTATGTTACCATGTTTTATTCACAACTAATTATGAAGAGTGTCTTCCTTGCAAATATAGAAGTTATATATGCATATTGTTTTGGATCACCTGTTTCTAGTCTTAAAATCATGACAGTTATTAGACATTAACTGGACTTTTGATGCTATTAGGAGACACTGAGTCAGCTTTCAGTCCTCTCTTCAGGCAATGAAATGCATATTGAAAAAATCCCTTTGGGAAAAATGAGTTTTCACGTCACTTTTTTTTCCAAGTAACTACGAGATAATTTTCTAGTCATCTGTACTTCAGAACTTTATTGGGTAGACTAAAATGATTTCTCTTTCATTTTCCAAAAAGTGATTATTCTGACTTCAATCAAACAAAAACTAAAAAATGTTGAAGTCGTGAAAGATTAAGTTTAAAAAGTTGAGTTCCTCCTATTCTTTGCCAAAATAGACAACTGTTATTATTTTACTTACTAAATATTGTCATCTTTTGGCCTGGGAGATACTTTCTGGCTTGTCACACACCAGGAGGTACTAAAAGAATCTCTTCAGTAAAAACACACATGGGGAAAAATTAATATAATTTTAAAAAATTTAACCTGCACTAAGAATAAAGCATAATTAAGAGCTTCAAAAACATGACTGAGGTATATAAGTGGAGTATATATAGGAACTGAAGTAACTGATCTAATGAGTTTTTGCATCCACATGTGACTTTATAAAGTTGTAAAGTTTTGAAAAGAAATAACAGTACAAAAACAGCAGAAGAGTGCTCTGCTATGGATTATTATGGTAAAAGTAATGGATGAAATCACTTTAGAAGAAGGATAAAGGATTGTGATATTCATACTGTGATGGTGTAGTAAGATTGCAATCTTGATGCTTGGGAAAAAGGGAAAAACTTCCCATCTGCAAGAAACCAGATGATTCCTTTTGAGGTATATAATTTTAATGAGCATTACAGTAATATTAAAGTTTTACAGTCAGAAAATTATATGTGAACATTATCATATTTATTGTATACAATTAGGATGTCAAACTGTGGTAAATGTTTCTTCTACCTTTATGAATCCTAGTTTTTTTTTTATAACAATGGTTATAGATATATAAAATACAGTGGTTTGCTCATTAAGAAACAAAATTGAAGACAAATAAAAATACTCCTTTTGGACAACTTAAATCTGATGGTTGAAATTAAAGTAACAATTTATCTTTTTGTATTAATCTACTTTAAATACTTTGTTTCTGAGGTCTCCTTATAATGGAAATGACACAAATTCAGATTTGAAGTGAGGACAAAGGAGCTAGGCAAGATAAATGTATCTGTAAATATCCTTTTGGTAGACTCAGTTAAACTTTATTGGGAAACAATTTGGGAAGTTGTCACTTACTCACTTTAGCTTGCTCGATTTTGATGGTACAGGTTGCTATGTTGTGCTGCTGCCAGGTGAAAATGAAGGAATCATTGCATAAGCTTCATGAAGAAACGATATGTAGTTTTCACTCATTTTACATATTTTTTAGCATATTAACTTCACTGATCCTGTTTTTAATGGACTAAAATGTATCAATGCACCACTTAAGTGAAGTTTCTGGATAATAGGATATGCCATTTATTTGAAAGGTGCTTTTAAAATAAATCAAATCAACCTTTTAAATACACTTTTCACAAAATATATCAAACTGTACATAAACCTGTCAGGAAATCTAATGTGCGAGATCCTTTTTAATGCTTCACTGCATCATGAAACAGTCATGTAAGAATTTCTCTTGTGCATTATATAACTTATTATAGTGCTAGGTTACAAACCTTCAATGTTCATAAATATGAGAAGGAATAACCACTTTTTAGGTAAATAATTTAGATTCTTTATTCTGGGTTGTAGTTTTTTAATATTTAGAAGTCCCAGAAAACTCATCAGTATTGGTTTTACTTGTGACTGGAGTAGGCAGCTCTGTGTAACCTCTCACTATCCTGAGCATTTGAATTGAATGAATAAAACTTAACTTCCCAAGTGAATTTATGTCAGAAATACAAAATAGCTAGCAGGCACAATTACAATTTCTACCATGAAAGTTGTTTAAGATGATTTTATTTTAAATCTACTGATTTTAAGAAGGAGTTTTATTTATTCCTCAGTCTTGAACAGTGGCTTTTATACATGCTCCTATATTTCTTAAATGTTCAGAGTAAACACTTTCAATATTAGAGTCAAGCGTCTCACCACTCTTCCTAGTCTGTCGGAACCCAGGGGATTCCTATGGCATTTCTGGATGACCTGAGCCCTGGTCAGGAGGCTTTTTAGCCCTGGCAGGAGGGTCAGAAACCTTGGTTTGTCACCAAGAGTGCCTGTGGCTTTGATTTTAATCCATGGGACAAATTACCAACTTTATATGAAAGAACTGCAAGTCACCAAAGCTTAAATAGTAGAATGGTAGTAATTATAGAGTAAAAGAAGAAGGTTTTTGAGCTTTGTACAGGGGTGTTTGAAATTCTGTACAGGGGGGGTCTGAGAGACAAGATGGA
>VXBU01003743.1:10145-23103 GCA_013400315.1 Bombycilla garrulus
CACACCCCTTCTCTCACCTCATCCCGCCCCTGCACTCCTTATTTGCCTGCCCTGCACCCCAGCACCTCGGTTCACAGCATCCTTTCTCCAACCCCATCCTTTCCCAGAACACCTTATTTCCCTCCCCCTGCACCCCTCCTGCCCAACCTCCTGCACCCCTCACCTCCATTTCATCCTTCCCTTCTTGCCTCTTTCCCAGCCTGGGTCACTGGGTGCCAGGGGTCCACAGCTAGATCTAGGGCCTCCCCCCTCTTGGCCCTGGGATCACTCCATTACTGCCCCAAGCACAGACAGACCCCACATCCATGGAGTCCTATCCCAGCAATGCCAGCTGGACCCAGGGATGCAGGACCACAGAGGGGACATGTTGGTGACACATACTGAGAGTGGCATATGCCAAAAACCACCTTTATTAGAGACCAGAACCTCAAATTCAGGGTTGTGGTGACACTAAGGTCACCATAAGCACTGGGGTCACAGCATCCCTATCAGCATTGCAGTGCCAGTGAGGGAACACAGGGTGGGGGCCAGCCCCTGCCACCCCGCTGTGGCTCCCTCCTGTGCCCCCACACCGGGGTGGGGAGGCATGAGACGTCCCCCCGTCCCTGGGCTAGCCAGAATGTGCCCCTGCCCGGGAGTGGGAGTGTGGGCACTCACACTTGTGTGACAATCTCGCCATTCTCGGGCACGTAGACCTGCACAGGCACTCCGGCTGCTGAGCGTCGCAGCACCTGCACTGGGGGACCCTGGGTGAACAAAGACTCTGTGGGTGTTGGCACCCCACCTTGTTAGGGGGTACCACCAGGGGCACATCCCAGCACCAGGGTTGGGCTGGAGGAGTTGTGGGGGCATGGCCACAGGTCCCCACTTGCCCAGCATGTGTCCCAGCTGTGCCTTGCACAGCTTGCTGTGCATTGTCCCAGCAAGACTCCCAGGTGGAGAGGGGGAGCTGGTCACTGAAATGTCTGCAGGGATCCTTCTCTGCTCAACGGCACCCCAGTGCTGCCCCAGGGACCCACATGAGTCCTGCTCGTGGGAACCTGGGTGTGACATGGATCCTGCTCTAGGGACCCCCTTGAAGTCCTGGTCCTTCTCATGGAAATTCTCACAGGATCCCAGTCTTGCCCCAGTAACCCCCCTCAAGGTTCTGGTCTTTCCCGTGGGGCCTCAGTTCTGCCACAGGAACCCCTGTAGGGTCCAGGTCTTGCCCTTGGGATCCTGAAGGGAAAGTAGGGACCTACATGGAACCCCAGTCCTGCCCCAGGGGGTAATGATTCTGCCCCTGGGACCCATGTGGGACTCCAAACCTGCCCATGGGACGCTCAGCAGGTCCTCATCCTGCCCCAAAGGACCTTAAAGACTTTACTTCTGTTCCAAAGAACAGAAGACCCTGGTGTCCTGACTGTTGGACTTTCTCAGGAATCAAGTCCTACCCCAGTGACCCCTCTGGGACCTGAATTTTTCCACTGTGATTCCTTTAGGACCATAGTCTTCCCATGGGGACCCAGTCAGAACCCTGGTCCTGCCCCAGGGACCCTCCAGACTCAACCTAGGGGACCTTGGCCCTGCTCAGAGGACCCTCAGAGGGTCCCAATCCTGCCCCAAAGGATCTTAAAGGACCTTGATCCTCTCCTCAGGAACCTTCTGAGACCCTGGTCCTGCCCCAGAGTCCCTTTTGGGATTCCAGTCCTGTCCCAGCAACCCTCCTCCCCATGGACCTCTTAAGGACTTCACTCCTGCTCTAGAAATCCTCAAGGGACTCCACCAGAGCCACATGTCCCTACACTACCTCAGAGTGACAACTCATGTCACCTGCAGGATACCACCCAGAGGGTCCCCCTCTCCCACATGACCACTCCCAGCCAGACCCCGTGTCCTACCTGAACAAGTGACAGGACTCCACGAGAAATGGGCACATCCCTGGTGGTCCCACCATGGGGTCTCTTGAAAGTCCCTTGTCTGTCAAGGGAGTGGGGTCGGGCACCCCTCAGCCGGGCGCGTTGGTGCCACGACTTGAGCTCCTCAGTGACCGTGGCCTTGGAGAGCCCCCGGGCCCCAGTGGGCGCATAGTCTTTGAGCGAGGGTGTGCGCACAATGCGACTACGTGAGGGCACCAGCCGCTGGTACCGCAGTGGGGCCAGATCCTGCTCATACAGGAAAGTCAGGGGGCCAGCAGGTGGCAGGAGCTGGAGGGCACCCCGTGGGTAGCAACCGGGCTCAGCAAGCGGTAGTGGAACTGTAAAGGACACATCAGGGCTGCTGCTGCCTGGGGAGGTGGCATGGGAGATGCTGGAGAGGTCGGAGATGCTGTCATCGGAGCCAGAGTGGCACGAAGGGCCGGGGGTTAGGATGCAGGAGGTGGGCACAGTGACTGTGTAGTAGGTGGGGCGCCGGCGGGGTGCAGTGCTGCGGCCCCGAGGCTCAGCTGGCTGCCAGCATGGGTCCACCCTGCAGGCAAGACATTGTGGCTGTGGGAGGACCCTTCCCCTCACCCCAAAACCAGGGAAAGCCCTGGGAAAGGTGCACCCATGGGTGTGGGGCACAGCCACCCCATGGGGAGACATCTAGCCTCCTCCCATGGGATTAGCTCCAGCTTCCCTGTGGGGCAGTCTACAGCCTCCTCTCAAGGAATTAGTTCATCCTCCTCATGGGGCTGACTTCCATTATCTCCATAGGGTTATATCCATCCTCTCCATGAGATTATCTCCCAACTCCTCCCAATGGATTTCTGTCCATCCTCCCCACAGGGTTTTCTCCTACATCCCCATAGGATTATCTTCATCCTGTCTCTGGGATTATCTCCATCCTCCCCATAATATTGTCTCCATCCTCCCAATGACTGAGCTCCATCATCTCCATAGGCTTAGCTGCATCCCCTCCCCATGGGATTATGTCTGTCCTCCCCATAAGATTTTCCATCCTCCCCACAGAGTTAGGTCCACATTTCCCTTGGTGTTCTCTCAATTATTTTATCCATGGGATTATCTCCATCCTCCCCATGGGTTTAGCTCCATCATCTCCATTATGCTCTCTTCATCCTCTCCCACAGGATTACTACCATTTCTCCTTCCCACATGGTTAGCTCCATCTTACTGCCAATGGGACTATCTCCATCCTTCCTATGGGATTATTTCCAACATCCTCCCCCTGAGCTGAGCTCCACCATATTCACAGGGTTATTCCCATCCTCCTTCCCATGGATTGAGCTCCATCCTCCACGTGGGATTATCTCCATTCCCCTCTTCATGGGGTAATCTCCAACCTCCCTTGCAGAAACCCTTGTCTATCCTCCCCATGCTCAGGACATACCTCAGAGACTGGGTCGGTCCCTGCCGCCCCGATGGCTCTGGGGTGCTGGGAGCACTGGAACCTGCCTGCTGGCACAGCACCAGGGTCTGGATGGGGACGAACCGGTAGGGAGGATCCCCTGTCCTGGGCACTGGGGAGCCTGAGGAGTCAGGGCTGCTGCGGGCCAAGGAACTGGCAGGGACAGCCATCAGGCACCCAAGAGAGCATTGGGAGCTCTGGGTTACCCCATCCTCGGGGTCGATGCTGGGGTTTTTGGCCCTCTCGTAGGGTCTGTCCAGGCTAGTCTCCTGCCAGGGGCTGAGTGGGGGCATCAGAAGCCCCGACTCCTCCTCCTTGGTGGGGTCCTTGGGAGATGGGGACCTCTGTGGGGTGGCAGGTCCTGGTGGCCGTGTGTCCTCTGCAAGAGAGATGGAGGGAACACAAAGAGAGGGTTGGGATGGAGGGAACAGGTGGATGGTTGGCATGGAGGGGATATGTGAGGGGTTGGGATGGAGGGGACACATTGCAGTGGAATAGGATGGAGGGGACACAGGAAGGGTTGGAATGGAGGGAACCTACCAGGGGTCCCCCCGGTCCCCACAACCTCCTCACTCTCCTCGAGCAGGCCGGTATCAGACATGGCGCTCTTGTCAGAGGCACTGAGCTCTGTGGGGCAGGGCCCTGTGAGAACAGAGCCGGGGCCGCCTCCAGGTGCCAAAGCGCTCCCACGGCCCTGCCACCACCCAGTGCGTCCCTGCGGGCCTTTGCTCCCCTCTCCCACTCCACCTGTCCCAACATGCTCCGGGACAGCAGCAGTACCGGCCAGGCCGGCTCTACCGAGCTGTGTGCAGTTCCCAGCCTGCCCGGGATGGGTAGGCTGGAGGCACCAACAGGGAAGGAGATGCTGCCACCATGGCCCTGGTCCTTGGAGGCAACAGGAACAGATAGAGTTGGGACTCCCTTGGATGACCACCAATCGGATGGGGACACAGCAGCTGGGCCACATCCTGCCCCCTTTGGGTGCAGGTGCTGGGGACAGGTGATTGGGGATAGTTATGGGGTACAAGCGGCAAGGGGGTGAAGCATTGGGGTAAATTCAGGGGGGTGCAATCAATGGCGGTGAAGTACCTGGGTGGATTCAGTGGGGTATCACTGGGAATAGTTTATCGGGGTGCATGCATTATGGATGGTGTTTTGGGGTGCATTCAGGGGGCTACATATGTCAGGAATGGTTTATTGGGGTGCATGCACTGGGGACAAAGTTTTGGGGTGCACTTACAAGAGTACAACCACCAGAGATGAAGTATTGGGGTACCTTCAACAGGGTGCATTGACAGTGAGAGCATATCGAGGTGCATGTACCAGAGATGGCCTTTCAGGAAGCATCCAAGGGATGCATTCAGCATGGATAGGGAATTGGGGTGCATTCACCAGGGATAGCATGTTGGGGGACGTTTTGGGGGGTGCATTCATTGGAGGTGTAGAACTGGGTTTTATTCACAGGGGATGGAAAGTTGGGGTGCATCCAGGGGGTGCATTCACCAGGAATGGGAAATTGGGGTGCATCCACCAGGGATGGGAACTGAGGTGCAGGCATTGTGGATGGCATATTGGGGTGCATCCAGAAGGGTGCATGCACTTGGGATGAAGGACTGCATCCAGTGGGGTGCCTTCACAGGGAATGGGGAATTCAAGTGCATTTACCAGGGACACTCAACCAATCAGCACCCCATTCTGTCTTCCTGCTCTCCAGCATTCCCCCACCATCTGAAGGGCTCAGGGGGCTCACCCTCAGCAGTACTGGTGTCCTGCTGCCCTGCCAGGAGCCGCCGCTGGCTCAGGACCTGCTCTAGGTCCCGCAGCTTCTGCTCCTCCCGGAGTGCCGCTGTCTGCCGCCGCTTCCGCACCTGCCGGCCAATGTTCTCCTCCTGGCAGAGCCGGCGGGAGGCCTCAGCAATCTGCAGCTGCAGCGCCCGCTCCCGTTCCAGAGGGTCCTGGGGGTGGGGGACATGCTCAGAAAAACACCTCAACACCCCCAAGCCTCCCATCTTGCTTAACACCCCAACACCACCCACAGAACTTGGGATCCCAACCCCTCCCAGCATCTCATCTGGGACCCCAAAACCCAACACCACCCATCACTCTCAGGACCCCACCACTACCCGTAACATTTGGAACCCAGCTCCTCCCATAATTCTGGCACCCTGATACACCTGGGACCCCCCACACCCATCACCTTGGCACCCAAACTCATTATATTTAGGACCTCATGATAACCCCATTAACTCAACATCCCAACACCACCCATCATACTTGGAATCCTACCTTGTCCCATCTCCTGGGCACCCCAACACCATACATTGCATTCAGAACCCAGACGCCTCCCTTCACTGGGGCATCTCAGCACCCCAACACCATCCATCATGCACCTGCCCCTTCCACCTACAGCACTTGGCACCCAACCATCATCTATGGGATGCGGATGACAACATTTCAGGGTGAGCCTCAGACAGCTTCCGTAGGGGAGGGGAAGGGAGGGTATGGGTCCCCACCACCTTTGCACCCCAGGGACCGCCTCACCACCCCATGCAGAATGACGATCTCATCCAGCTTGAAGGCAGCCCCGATCCTGCGACGGACCTTGGGGGGCTTCTCACCGGCTTTCAGAGGGTACTCATGGGGCAGGGTCCCCGTCAGTTCCTGAGGACAGCACAGGGACACTGAGCAGAGCCATGGCAGCATGTGAGGGTGGGCAGGGGGTCCTCATGCCCTGCTCACCGCCTCACGCAGGCACAGCTGCCGCAGCTCCTGGATGCAGCCATCGAGCTGGGCCTCCAGCACCTGCTGCTGCCGCCGCCCCACCTGCACCCGCTCCTTCGGTGGGGACACCAGGCTGTCAGGGCCTGGAACAGACACATGGATGTCTGGAGGTTTGGGAGCGCCCAGGTATCATTCCCTACTACCCCACAGCCTCCCTGCCTTAGTTTCCCTCCATCGCAGGGGAAGGAAAAAGCAGCCACGACTCTCCCAGCAGCACCCAAAGCATCTGTGCCTCCTTTCCCCCTCAGCAGCATCCTTGGGTGTACTGACTCCCCTGAAACACCTGTTTCCCCCACCCAGCAGCACCCATTGGTGTTCCAATCCCCCCAGGATATCCAGGAACCCCTACCCCAGCAGCACCCCTGGCTACTTCAATGCCCCAGGCTATGCATTAAACCCCCAGCAGCACCATAGGTGCTTCAGCCCTCCCGAGGGCACATGTGACATCCCTGCTGGGGGGTGGAGGGGGGCACAGGAGGAAGGTTTCATTCTGACTCAGCCATCCCAATCCAAACCCGTCTGAGTCAAATCCTCTCCACAGCACCCCCCCCACTACCCTTGCGGTGCCTCCCCAAACGCAGTGGAAAGCCTCCATTCCTCCACCCCTTCATTTCCCCAGAGCTTTTTCCAGAGAGCTCATGCATCCCCAGCATGTCCCCATGCACAGAAGTGCTCCGTTCTCTTCCTGGGAAGGAGGAGCACGTCTATCAGAACACCATAGGCGACAGGGGCACCCCAAAACCACCCTCACCCCCAAACCCTCTTCTCACCCGAATGCAGCATGATCCCGCTGTCCATGTCACTTTTCTCCCCCATGCCGCGCCGGGACCCTAAGGGCAACAGCGGGCACACAGCTCGTCCCCAACACCCCCAACCGGACTGCACCCATGGATGCCCTCCGCCCTGCACCCCCAAAATCCCTCATATCACCCCGGGCGTACCGCGATGGCGGCGGGGGAGAGGCGAGGCTATGTTTGCTTCACCTTCTCGTAGGTCCTGCCATAAATAAAGGGTGCGGACAGCGTGAGGCGGGGGAAGGGTAACACCCTTGAAGGGGTCAAAGGTGGTCGGGGTGCGGGGCGGGGCGGGGCAAGGCCCTCGCTCCCGCCCCAGCTGGTTTTGCTGGGCACCTCTCCCAGTTTTCCTTTCTATTCCGTCTGGGCTGGCAACGGATCCTAGGGGGGGAGCCATCTCCGGCCTGGGAAAAGGAGGTCCCCAGCACCCCAAGACCCCCAAACTCTTGGGAGGGAGTGAAAGGGGGGTAATGGGGCGGGAGGGAGGGGGTTCACCCCGCTTTTCCAGCGCCCTCGCCTGGCCGTGCCTCAGTTTCCCCAACTCGCTCCACGTCGCGCTGGGCGACCAGAGGCAGGGCGGAGGTCCCAGGGGTCCCGGCGGAGTGGGAGAATCCCTTACCTGAGCTGCCGGCTCTGCTGCGCCGGGGCATGGACGGGTCTGGGCTTGAGCGGAGGGAGGAGCAGGGTGAGCAACACCTGCCCCAGTCCCCGCCCCCCCCTACTGGACGGCCCCCCAGCGGCTGCACCTCACGGCGCTGCTTGGAATGAAATGACGCTGCACGGCACGGCATGATACGGTGTGACATGGCATGGAACAGCATGGAATAGCACATAGCACAGCACGATATGGCACTGTATGGGGTGGGTGACATGGAAATGCACAGTGTGGCATGGCTCACTGTGGTATGGCATGGCATGATATGGCATGGTATGGGATGTTTTACCGTGGTATAGTTTGTGTTGACATGGTATGGTATGGTATGGTATGGTACGGTGTTGTTCAGCTTGGTACAGTATGGCATGGCATGGCATGGCATGGCATGGTATGGCATGGCATGGCATGGCAGTGTGTGGTGTGGGATGGAACTGTGTCATATTGGCATGGAATGGCATGGTACAGTATAGATGTGTCACAGCATGGCCTGGCCCATCACAGCAGGGGATGGTGCAGTTTGGTGTGGTGTGTGGCACTACAGCCCAGAACAGCCTAGTGCGGTGCTTGCTGGAGGCTCCATCCCTAGTGCCGTGTAGGCATGGGCCAAGCACAAGGACCGCTGTCCCTATCTTTGCCCTGGCAGGACAATGCCAGGACTGTGCCAGGACTGTGCCAAGACAGAGCCAGGATGGTGCCACCATTGTGCCAGGGTGGTGCCAAGGCTCTCCCAGGCTGTGAGAAGATGATGCCACAGCCACTGTGGACTCTCTGAGCTGGATTGGAGTGAGTTGGGCATATCCTGTGTTGCTACACCTGGCAGGATGGGGAAGAGGCTGTCTAGCCCCATGGGGTGGGGTTATACAGGATGGAGTGACAAAGCAGGGAAAAGGCAGGGTGCAGGCAGGGGGATTCAGGGAGTAGGCAGGACGCAGGCAGGGAGCAGGCAAGGAGTGCAGGGAGCAGTCTGGGGGAGGAGGTGCAGATTCCCCAGAACAATGGCCTGTTCCCTGCCTTGGTGCCCGGGGTGGTGCTGTCAGGCTGGGGCCTTTGGTGTGAGACCTGTACAAACCAGTGTCTCTTCCTCCCTCTCAGCGGACTGCAGCTGCAGGTGGAAGGGGCAGGGGTGAAACATATTTAACTGTGGAAATGGAAAAAAAAACACCAGGAGAAGACAAAGGAGAAAGGAGAGGGAGACTGAAGGAGGGAGGAAGGCTCTGTGCCACAAGGGGATCGCTGAAGGCCTTGGATGGACACCAGTTGCAACTGGGCTAGTGGCACCACTGGCAAAATGAGCCAGTGGCCACCATGACTACCCTTCATCCCCACTATGCACCATCAGCCCAAGGCAATGATACCCCATCCCTGTCTCTGTCCAATTTCCATCAAGAAAACCAGATAGAAGTCTTTATTTGATTGTTTTCTGGTTCATGGAGCCAGGGCAGGTGCAGGTTAGGGGGAAAGCATAGCCTGCATCCCCCATATTACCCCTGGCACTGCTGTGGCATTACCAGTTCCTTTCAGCCTTGGCACCCTGGTTGTCACCAGCATGGGGGCACCAAGCTCCAGTACTCACCCTCAAGCACAAGCTCACTCAGAATGGGAGTGCTGAGTGCTGTTCCCAGTCCCAGGATGTGCTGGGGACAGGGACAGCTCAGTGTGTGCCACGGGACTCAGGGAGCTCTGCTGGGTTGGCTTTGGCTCACATCTGCCGAGTACCTGCCTCTGCCAGCTTAATCTTCTGCAGGCTGTCCTGCACCTGCAAGAACTTGGGACAAGGGTCTGGCTCTGTCACAGCCACCTCCTGCTCATGCTGCAGGAGGGGCAGCCATGGGGCCTGGTTGGGATTCCCCCAGCCTTCCCCATGACCTGGCTGTCTCCTGACACGTGTATTCCCTCAGCTGTCACCATGACCTGGTCACTGCTGGACATGCCTTGACTCATGTCCACCCCATCCAGCTTCCTTCAGCCACTCCTCAAGTTCCCTGGACATTACTCAGCCAAACTGCCCCAACAGCCCGATCAGCTCTTGGCTGTCCCCAGAGAAGAACATGGATACGTGGATGGATGGATGGATGGATGGATGGATGGATGGATGGATGGATGGATGGATGGATGGATGGATGGATGAAGAATGGAGAATGAACGGATGTATGGATGCAGGGATGGACAGAGGAGGGAATGGTGGAGGGATGGAGCATACAAGGACACATGAATGCAGAGATAGATGGATGGATATATAAAAGCATGCATACATGGATTTATGGAGGTTGGAGGGTACCAGTACAGGGTAAGATTGTGGACACCAGCCTGTGTGTTCCCCAGCCCCTGTGGTCTTCTGGTGACACAGCCTGAAGTCCTCACATGCTACCCCCAGGACCCTCAGGGTGTGCAAGTGTCTCTGTCCCAGGCCACCCTGTGGTCCCCCTGTCTTCCCATCACCCCTTAGGGTCCTCATTATCTCTGGGGTCCCTGCCACCCCTGGGGTGTTCACAATCCCTCAAGGTCCTCATTACTTCTTGGGGCCCCTGTCACCTTCAGGGTCCCTATTGTCCCTGGGGTCTCCCTCACTTCAAGGTTCCCATCACCCTGGTGTCCTCTTGTCCCTGAGTCCCCTTCACCCCTGGGGTCCCCATCAGTCCAGGTGTCTCCATTGTACTGGGTGTGCCCATAAGCCTCAAATCCTCACTGTCCCTGGGATCCCCATCACCCCTGGGGTGTTAATCATCCCTCAGGGTCCTCATTACCTCCTTTGAGTCTCTATCACCTTCAGCATCTCCATTGTCCCTGTGTTCCCCATTGCTCTTGAGGACCCCAAGTTCCCATCACCCCTGGGATTCCCACCACGCCCCAGTCCCAGGGGTTCCCATTGGTCCTGTGTCTCCATTGTCCTTGGGGTATCCATCATGCTTCATCCCCATTCCCCTGAGTCCCACAGTGCCAGCACCCACCCAGCACTGTGCTGCTCCTCGAGGCTTTGTTGTCACCCTGTCAAAATTGTCACTAGTGGGGACCAAATCAACACCAAATGTCCCTCCCGCTGGGAGCTGCAGCTGGTGGTGGCTGGGTGCAAGGGAGCAGGAGGAGAATGGATATTCCCCCCTTTAGCTCTGGAACCTAAGGAGGATGAGGGGTCCTCAGGCTTAACACCAGAGGACAGGCACTGGAGTCTGCTGGGGGCACAGGGAACACTGGGAGCACCAGACTCACCTGGAGAGCACTAGTTTGACTGAGGGTGCTGGGAACACTGGGGACATTGGGAGCACGGAGTGTACTAGGAGAACAGAGTTTTCTGGGAGCACTGGGACTGCTGGGGGCACTGAGGGTATTGGGAACACTGAGAGCCTTAGGTTTTCTGGGGGCCATGGGAACACTGAGAGCACTGGGGACTGCTGCAGGCACCAGGACGACTGTGGGGACATTGAGGCCACTGGGGGTACTGGGGTTACTGGGAAGACTGGGACAACTTGGGGCACGGGGGTCTGCTGGGGACAGTGGATACACAGGGACCACAGGGACCACTGGTGGACACTGAGGACTTTGGAAGCCCTGGGGCTTGCTGTGAGCATTGGGAACACTGGTGTTGGGTGCACTGGATTATGTGGGTTACTGTGGGAACTGAGGGTTACCAGAGAAATTGGGCTGAGGACTGGGTGTTATGGGAGATACAGAGAGTTACTAGGAGTCAGTGGGGAGGCTTGTGGAGGATGCTGCAATTGGGTTTGGAACTGTGGGGGATTGGGTGGCATATGTTTTTACTGGGAAGGACTGGGATACTGGAGGCAGTGGGGTTTATCAGGGGACCTGGGGTTATTGGGAAGAACTGGCGGAAGAGCTGAGATGGGGACTGGGTGCTTGGAGAAGGGGCCTTAGAAGGGTCTTAGAAGGGTTAGACTGGGAATTACAGGGGAACTTGGGGGTCAGATTGCACTGGGGGTTTATTGGGAGGACTGGAACTCACTGAGGGGTGGATGTGGGGGGTTGGGGTGTTGTTCCTTTTGTTCTCTTTACCTATAGAATTTTGTCCCATTTGTTGCGGGGGGGGGGGGCAGCGGGGAAATCATCACTCTCAAGGACACACTTGGAGCTGTGGTTGCTTGGGAAAGGAGTTCGGCATAACCCAGGAGCTTCTTTTTCCTGCTGCTGCTTCTGCTTGCCCCTCTGGGACGCCCTGCTGAGACTGCAGGAAGAACGGTGACCCATCTAATCCATCCCTGCACCAGAACTCCGGTGTTCCATCTCGGAGTTCTTCCCTTCTCCTCAGAGGGCCTGTTGGGGCCATCTATGAGGACAGACTGCCTACAGGGGTTCGTGAAGCAAGGCCTTCCCCATCCCTCTCCCCAGCTTTGCCACGGGGGTCCCTGACCTTTTTGTCTTTGTAGTTGTTGTTGTTGTTAATACCGTAGTTATTGTTCATTTGTATCTTGTTATACTAATTAGTAAATGACTGTTATTCCTCCCTATATCTTGCCTGAAGGCCGCTTAATTTTAGTAATTTGGAGGGAAGGGACTTCTGAGGGAGGCTCCTGCCTTCCCCAGCAAATACCTATCTTCAACCCAAGACACTGGAATGAGGACTGGTTGCAGTTGGGTGGTCCTGGGACACTGGGAGGACTGCGGGTTACTGGGAGTACTGGTGGGTTACTGGGTCACTGCCATAGGGACTGGTTGCACCAGGGAGGTACTGGGAGGACTGGGGCTAATTGGGGGCTGGGATGAGCACTGGGCACTGGAGGGTTATGGGGGTATTATGAGTTACTGCAGAATACGGGGGTCACTGGGGTCTGGTTGCATTGGGGGCTTGCTGGGAGGACTGGGGATTACGGGAACTACTGGTGGGTTACTGGGAGGACTAGAATGAGGAGAGGGTGCACTGGGGGATTACTGGGAGGACTGATATGGGGACTGGGAATACTGAGGGGTCACTGGGAGACTGAGATGAAGGACTAGTCACACACTGAGCGCACTCCTGGGTGGACCGGGCGTTAGCAGCGTTCGGGTTTGCGGGCACTGCTGGGCGGCTACTGGGCGATACTGGTGCTGCACACGCACCTCCACAAATAGGCGCTCGATTGAGGCTGCCTGCTCCTCAGGATCCGCGTCGGACGGGCCGGCGCTCAACTGGCCGCGCCTGTCGCCCGCTTCTGCTGTCGCGTTGGCGCCGCGGGGGCCCGGGGGTGTCCGGGGCGCCATGACCAACGGTGGGAACAGGGGGCTTGGGGTCAAGGGGAATAGAGGGGAGCCTGGGGAGAGCCTGGGGCCAGCATAACCAATGGTGGGAATTGGAGAACGAGGGGTTGTGGGCGGACGGGAGGGTCCACGGGCCGCCGTGACTGGTGGTGGGAACTGGGAAATGGAGGGTCTGGGGAATTCGGACGGATCCGAGCAGGTCCGGGGCCTCAAA
>VXBU01003743.1:28853-41354 GCA_013400315.1 Bombycilla garrulus
TTTTATCTCTCCAATCCCTCTTTCCCCCCCATCCCCCTCTTCCCCCCCCATTGCTGCGTTCCCAGCCGACAGAAACATCAAAGCAGTTGTTTTCTCATCAACCTGCCACGCTCCAGCAGCCGCTGGGAGCATGAAGCCACAAAACTGGCTCTGACACCCCAGAGCTGCTGCAGGGGGGTGGGGAGCTTCCCCTGTACCCCAGCACCACCACCAGATGTGGCCTTCACACTGCCCACGCCATCTGTCCCTGGCATCACCTCGCCAGCCTTAAGCCAGTCCCAGATTGGCACAGCTGGCAGGATGAGGGGGTCATGGTGCCCCTGCTGTCTCCAGCACTTCCTGGTTCCCCCTGGTCTCTCCTGCTCTCCTGCCATGGCCAGGGTGCTCCCAGGCCATATCCGGGTTGTGCCATAGCTGTTTGATGAGCAAAGTGTGTGACAGCCACGCCAAGGCACATCAAGGGGCGTGACAGTGCCATGTGCTCCCAGGAACATGGAGGGGGGCTCTTGGTTCACCCCCACAACAGGGAGGGTGTGCAGGGCTGTTGCTGCTCTGAGGCTCCTGGGCAACCCCAGCCAGATCATCCCCCCCACCCACAGCACTCCCATTTCCCAGCATCCTGCCGTACTGACCTTCCCCCTGCCACAATACTCCCCCACTCTGAGCATCCCCCTGGTCCCTAATGCCCCTTAATCCAGAGCATCTCCCACCCAAATCACCCCTATCTCCCAGCATTCCCCCACAATGAACTCCCCCCGTGCCCCAGCATAACCCCTAAGCACCCTCCCAAGCTCCCCATACCAGGCCCTGGGCACCGCAGGACATTGCCACACCTTAACCCAAAACCATCTCTTCAAGGAACAGCTGGGCACAGGGGCCAGGGGGAAGCCCCTCTTAGGGAGCACAGGGTGTGGGGACAGCCTGAGAGGTCTTGGAGTGTATCTCTCCCCCATGTTCCCTCTCTGTCTCCTGCAGTCCGAGTACCACTACGAGTACACAGCATGTGACAGCTCAGGCTCGCGCTGGAGGGTGGCTGTGCCACACACACCTGGACTCTGCACTGGCTTGCCCGACCCTGTCAGGGGCACTGAGTGCTGTGAGATTCCAACCAGGAATGGGATGGGGTCAGGTTTGGGGGGGTGGGAATGACAGGGATGGGAAATGAGGGTGAGGGAAGGGAAAGAGGAGGGAGACAAGCACAGCCATTGTTGGCTCCAGTGCAGGCAGCAACAGGAGGATGGAATGGAATCAGTGGGATGGGAATCCCCCTGGGATGGGATGGCAGAGGTGCTACAAACACTGGGATGGGATGGAATAGAAATCACAGATACATAGATTCCCTGGGATGGGATGAGAGGGATGGAAATTACATACCACGCCAGAATAGCATGGGATGGGAATCATGTACACAGGCGCTGGGATGGGATGAGAGGGATGGGAACTGGACATACACGGGCATTGGGATGGGATGAGACGGATGGGAATCCCATGCAAATGTGGATAGGATGAGATGGGAATCACACATACAGTCAGGGAATGGGATGAGAGGGATGGGAATCCCCTCATCCCACAGATGCACCAGGACAGGATGAACAAGATGAGAATCCCCCTCACACGCTGAGAGATGGAAATCCCACATACATACTGGGATAGAATGGGATGGGAATCCTACACACACAGGCACTAGAATGGGATAAGAGGGATGGAAATCACACACACAAAGGCACTAGGATGGGATGGGAATGACAAACTCACTCACCAGGATGCAATGGGAAGGATGGGAATCCCAAATACATGCCCCCAAACCTTGGGGGTGCCTTGACTCCATGGCAGAGAGTTACATCCTGCCTGGATTGGACAGAGCTGGGCATCAGGTACCAAAACTCATGGATAGGGGTTTACCTTTGTGGAATGGTAAGAATGGTGGATCCCAGCACCTCTATCAGCTGGGAGCACCTGGAAATGCAGAGCTGAGGGTGATGAGGTTGCAGCAGCACCAGGGGGATCAGAGGTGACCCTCCACGCCCTGTGCACCCCTATCTCCATTGGCAGCATTCTCCTGCAAGGCGGGTGAGTTCCTGCAGATGCAGACACAGACGTGCCGGCCCTGCGCTGCGGGCACCTACTCGCTGGGCACTGGCGTCCGCTTTGATGAGTGGGACGAGGTACCCCATGGCTTCACCAATGTGGCCACCAACTTGGAGGTAGATGACAGCTTTGGCGATGTGGCAGAGAACTGCACAGCGTGAGTCACCGTGTCACTGGCTGTGATGCCAGCACATGGGCACTAGGCATGTCAGGACTGGGTGCAGAGCAGGATGGATGTGACACCCCTCTGCATCCATAGTACCTGGTTGTCCCGACACCCTTATGTCATCCTTCCCTGGGAGCTGACACCAGCAGGGCATTACAGGGGCACACCTGGTCACAGCAAGGGAACACCCAGCAGCATCACACTCCCCCCCCACCCCAGCAGTGGCAGAACCCCAACCCCATGGAGACAGAGCACCCGTGGAGGTCCCCACAGCACCAGTGGGGGTCTCAATATCCCTGTGCCACCAGCCAGTGTCTATTTACCACCACAGCCCTTTGATCCTCACTGGCAACCTCTGAGCTCTTTTGGCGAGCTGGCAGCCACCAGACCCTCCCAGTTGTTCCGCAGCCATTAAACTTCCCACCAGCTGGTTGTACCAGCAGTCACCAAACCCTCCTGGTCTCATCACAGCTTCTGAACCCTCCCCCCTCCCAGATGTACTAGCAACCATGAAACTCTCACAGATATACCAACAGCCACCAAACCCTCTTGGTTGTACCACACCACTGAGCCTTCCCAGTTGTACCAGCAGCCACCAAACCCCTGCAGTTACAGCAACAACCACCAAACTATCCCAGATGTAGTGGCAGCCTCTGAACCCTCCTGACTGTACCAACAATCATGAAACCCTCCCAGCTGTACCAACAACCACCATACCCTCAGTTTTACTGGCACCACTGCACAGTCCCATTTATGCCTCTCTCAGCCATTCCCTACTCCCAGCAGCATGTTCCTTATCCAGCCACATTCCCAGAACAGGAGGACCCCACTCTCTTCTCCTTGCAGTCCACATGCTCTCAGCAGGCCAGGGGATTCTCCCCAGGGGTATGTGTCTGTCACTGTGTCACTCATGTTTAGCCACCACACCTTACCATGTCCCCAAGCCCCTGTGCCCCCCATTTCCCACCAGCTTCCTGGGGACCCTCCCAGCTGTCCCTATAATCCCTGTCCTGCCTGCTGTGGGATTGAGAGTGGTGACAGGATCCGCAGGGCCATATCACTTGCCCCAGGTCAACGTGGGTGCCACTGGGGGACTACGTGGCCTCCAACACAGATGAGTGCACGGCCACCCTCATGTATGCTGTGAGCCTCAAACAGTCGGGGACTGTCACCTTCGAGTACATCTACCCTGACAGCAGCATCGTCTTCGAATTCTTTGTGGGTGATGGGGGCAGGGGTGGAGGATGTGGGTCCCTGGGGGCATGGGAGGGGTCTCTTAGGACATGGAGGGGTCCATCAGGATGTGCGAGGGGGTCCTAGATGGCATGAAGGTGTCCCTAGGTACATGGGAGAGATCCCTTGCGATCTGAGTGGGTCTCTGGAAACTCCGCAGGGGTCTCTGGGGACATGATATTTGTCCCTGGGGACGTGGGAGGGGTCCCTAAGGGGATCTCTGGTGATATGACAGTGGTCTCTGGGGACATGGGGAACGGGACCCTGGGTATATGAGAGGGGTCCCTGGGGACATAGAGGAGGTCCTTGCAGACATGGAGGGGTCCTTGGAGACATAAGAGTGGACCCTGGCAACATGAGGGGAGCCCCATGGGACATGGCAGTGGTTGATGGAGACATGATGAAGGGTCCCTAGGAATATGGGAGGGTCCCTGCGAGCATGGGGGGTGTCCCTGGGGACATGAGGGGGTCCCTGTGAACATGGGGTCCCTGACACTCTCCCTGCAGGTGCAGAATGACCAGTGCCAGCCCACGGTAGAGGAGTCCCGCTGGATGCGGACAACAGAGAAGGGCTGGGAATTTCACAGCGTGAGTGTCCGGTGGGAGGTGACACTGAGGGGAGGTCGCTCGGTGCTGCCCCAGCGTCTCTTGTCCCTCCCGTGGGAAGAAGATGCTCCACGAGGCTGAGGAGGGGGGCGGTGGGTGGGGACAGACGGAGGTGCCACACACCCCCCTCCACTGCTGCCAGCCCCCTCCTCGGCAGCGGGATCACCCACCCATGCTGCCAAACTCATCCCTGGCAGTAGGATTACCCAATCCCATGGGATCCCTCTTTCAGGTGGAGCTGAGCCGTGGGAACAACGTGCTGTACTGGCGGACCACCGCCTTCTCCGTCTGGTCTAAGGTGCCTAAACCGGTGCTGGTGAGGAACATCGGCATTACAGGTGGGTGGGGGCAGGAAGGGGGGGTCTTGGNCTTCCGAGTGCTTCCCCTGCAAGCCCGGCACCTTCGCCCCCGCCGCCGGCTCAACCGCCTGCCAGCCCTGTCCCGCCGACACCTTCTCCGGCAAAGGGGCCACCGCCTGCCAGCCCTGCGACCCGGACACCTACGCCGGTGAGAGGAGACTCTCGGGGATCCCCGCTCCCAGAGCTGTCCCTCTAGTATATGACCCTGGGAAAGGGAGGGGTGATGCGGAGAGCAGGAGTGACCTGATATCCCCGGTGGGGACAGTGTTGGGGCCCCTCACAAACCTGACACATATGCTGGTGAGGGGTACCCCCTTAGGGGTCCCTTTGTCCCTGCACTCTACGCTGCAGGAGTGGCACTGGGGGAGAGAGATGATGTGGGGAGTAGGGAGCACCCACAACCCCTTGGTTGGGAAGGAAGACAAGACGTGGTGGTAACAGTGCTGGGGTCCCCGGACTGTGCTGGCTCACTCGCCGTGTCACCCCTCGGCAGAGCCTGGCTCGGGATCCTGCAAGCCACGTCCCCCCTGCACGGACAAGGATTTTTTCTACACCCACACGGCCTGCGACGCCAGCGGGGAGGTAATGTGGGGGTACCCCGGGGTGGTCCCCCTGCCCCCTTGGTGTCCCCCCCGGCTCACCTCCTCTCCCGGCAGACCCAGCTAATGTACAAGTGGGCAGAGCCCAAGATCTGCAGTGAGGAGCTGCCGCAGGCGGCCCGGCTGCCACCCTCAGGGGTCAAGACCCGTTGCCCCCCCTGCAACCCTGGCTTTGCCAAAGCCAACGACAGCATCTGCCAGCCCTGTCCCTACGGCTTCTATTCCAACGGCTCTGGTAAGGCGGCCCCGTCATTGTCCCCAAAGCATGACTAGGGCAGCATGAGCTGCTGTGGGAAGGTAGGTACCACTCCAGTGCCGGGTTGTCCCCTCCTGTCCCCATGGCTCCAATAAAGACACCCCCATCATTGTTCCCAAGGCTTAACTGGGGTCCCTGGGGCTGCCAGGTTGAGCTGAGTGCCATCTCAGTGCAGAGTTGTCCCATCCTGTCCCCATCATTGTTCCTAAGTGGTGACCACAGCACCCCAAACTGACAAAGATTGTACCACCCTGGTGCAGGGCTGTCTCTATGTAACCAGTAAAAACATCCCAGTTATTATCCCCAAGAAGTAACTGGGATCCCTAGAGCTGCCAAGAGAAGATGGGTGCCACCTCAGTACACCTCAGACAGGAGAGCTGTCCTCTCCTGTCCCCATCATTGTCCCCAAGAGGTGGTTATCAGGGCATCCCAAGCTGCGGGGAGGGGAACGTGGTACCACCCTGGTGCAGGCCTGTCCCCTCTTGTCCCCATCACTGGCCTCAAGGGGTAAGCAGGGCACCCCAAGCTGACAGAGAAGGAGGTGGGTGCCACCCCTGTGCAGGGCTGTTGCTTCCTGTCCCCAGCCTGCCTCAGCTGCCCAGAGGGCACTGAGCCAGCGCTGGGCTTGGAGTACAAGTGGTGGAACGTGCTGCCCCCAAACATGGAGACCACCGTGCTCAGCGGCACCAACTTTGAGTACAAGGGCATTGCAGGTAGTGGCAGAGGACTGTCCCTTCCCTTTCCCCTGCCAGGGGACTGCCAGGGACCCCTCTGAGCGTCACTGCATATCTGCAGGCTGGGAGGTAGCCGGGGACTACATTTACACGGCAGCTGGAGCCTCTGACAGTGACTTCATGATCCTCACACTGGTGGTCCCTGGCTTCAGGTGAGGTTGGGACCGCCACCAGCGTGTCCCCAGGGAGCAGGGGGGACAAGCCATGGGGCAGAACTAGAAGTGTCCCCATGCTGTCCCCAGCCCTTCAAGCCCAGTGCTGGAGGACACGAGCAGGGAGGTGGCCAGGATCACCTTCGTTTTCGAGACACTGTGCAGTGTTGGCTGTGAGCTCTACTTTATGGTGGTGAGTGGGGAGACACAGCAGTTTGGGGAGGACACACTGAATTTAGATGGTGCCACCATCTCCCTGTCCCCACAGGGTGTCAACTCGCACACCAACACTCCAGTAGAGACATGGACAGGCTCCACAGGGAAACAATCCTACACCTACCTGGTGGAGAAGAACACGACCATGAGCTTCACCTGGGCCTTCCAGCGCACCCCCTACCACGAGGCGGTGAGGGACAGGGGGCCTTCTTTGGGAGGGCTGGAGGGCCCCCACTTTGGGGGGGTTCCAGTTGGGGATGGGAGTCAGATGGTGATGGTGCTCTCGGTGCCAGGGCCGACGGTTCACCAGTGATGTGGCCAAGCTGTACAGCGTCAATGTCACCAACGTGCAGGGGGGGGTGGCCTCCTTCTGCCGCCGCTGTGCACCCCAGCCCACTGGGTCCTGTGCCCCGTGTTCGCCTGGCAGTGCTGTGGACCCCAGCTCAGGCATCTGCCAGCTCTGCCCACCTGGCACCTACCTGCAGGGTCACCCCTCTGACGGGACTCCCTCCTGCCATCCCTGTGGCCCTGGCACACTCAGCAACCAGGTGACTAGGGGTGGCAGGGGGTCCACGTGTCCCTAAGTGTCCCCATGGGTGATGCCAGTGGGCCCCAGAGAAGTGACACCAGTCTCCCCCAGACCAAAGATGTCCCAGATGGTGGCCCTGGCCAGCACCAGGAGGGTGACACCATCACGGGTGGGTGACACCAGCCCCCCAAGTCATGCTAGGTGCATGACACTGTGTCCCCATGGAGGTGACATTAGCCCCTTACAGCCATTCTGGGTGAGTGACAGGATGGGTGGCAGGGTGGGTGACAGTGTCTGACCCTAGGTGGATGATGCCTGTCCTCCTTGGCCATCTCGAGATAGGTGGCACAAGCCCTGCAGCCATCCTGGGTGGGTGACAAGGTGGGTGAGAGTGTCTAATGCTGGGTGGGTAATGCCAGTCCCCCAGCTGTCCCCAGTGAGATGACACCAGCCCCCAGATGAGTGACAGTATCTGCTACTGGTGGGTGGCAATGGGTGACCCACCATGGCCCTGCTGTCTCTGAGGAGTGGTGCTAGCTGTCCACAGTCCCCACAAGGGTGTCCCCAGTGGGTGGCACAGCTGTCCCTGAACTCCCTGTCCTTGTTCCCAGCTGCGATCGCTATGCTACAACAACTGCAGCCTGGCACTGGCACTGCCGGGCCAGATGCTGCGCTTTGAGTTCCCATCGCTGGGCATGGGTGCCGGGGTGGGCACAGGACCCAGCTTCACCCCTAAGGGACTGCGCTACAGCCACCACTTCCACCTTAACCTCTGTGGGCATCAGGTGAGTCCTGTGTGGGCAAACACGTGTACACATGGGAACACAGCTGGGTGCTGGGCACAGGCACATAAATGCAAACACGAGCACAAGGGTGGGCACTCAGGAGAGTGGGCACAGTAACATAGGTGGACACACTTGGGCACACACAGGCAGGAGGGCTCAGGAACACACATGCACACATGGGCATGTGGATGGGTGAACACGGGCACACACCTGGGCATGTGGATGGGACAGGGGCATGCAGGTGGCCAGACACAGACACACATGTGCATATGTTCTCATAGTCATGCTAACACAAGGACATGTATGCAAACACACATTCACACATGCAGTCACACCTGCACACACAAACACACACACACACACACTTGTGCAGTCACATGTGCACTGTCACACACACATCTGCACAGTTGTGCAGACACATGTGAACACTCATGCAGCCACACCTGCACACCTACAGCCCTGCACACATGAATGCCAGTCCCTTGTACACATATTCCCACCCCACCACGTGTATTATGTGTCTCCCTGCAGGGCAGGAAGATGGCCTCATGTGCTGACAATGTGACAGCAGGTCAGGGGGGCCCTGCCCGTGTGGTCACCTCTTATGTGTGCCAGGCCATTCTGGTGCCCCCTGACGTCACTGGTGCCCGCATAGCTGTTTCTTCTCACCCTGTCAGCCTGGGTGACCACCTGCTGGGT
The DNA here is from genome assembly GCA_013400315.1 of Bombycilla garrulus. Taxonomy (NCBI): domain Eukaryota; kingdom Metazoa; phylum Chordata; class Aves; order Passeriformes; family Bombycillidae; genus Bombycilla; species Bombycilla garrulus. The sequence continues at coordinate 37,276 of VXBU01003743.1, forward strand.
GAGCTGGGAGGGATTAGGGGGGAGGGGGGGAGGAGGAGGAGGGGGGCACCCTCGGGCAACTGGGACACCCTGGGGTCACTGAGACACATGGACAAAACAGACACTGGCACACCTTGGTGGCACTGGCACACCAGAACTGGGACACCCCAGTGGGACTGGGACACCCTTNGGGGGGGGGGATGGGGGGGGAGGGGGGGAGGAGGAGGAGGGGGGCACCCTCGGGCAACTGGGACACCCTGGGGTCACTGAGACACATGGACAAAACAGACACTGGCACACCTTGGTGGCACTGGCACACCAGAACTGGGACACCCCAGTGGGACTGGGACACCCTTGTGGCATTGAGTGGGACACCTTATTAAGACTGGGACACCCTGCTAGGACAGAGACCAGGACATCCCAGTGGAACTGGGACACATGGGTGGGACAGGGAGTAGCCTACTCCAGTGGCACTGGGATGACCCAGTGGGACTCAGACACCCTGATGGGATTGGGACACTGCAGTGGTACTGGGAGTGGGATACTCTGGTGGGATTGGGACACTCTGCTGGGACTGGGACACTGGCACTAGGACATTTCAACAGCACTGGGATATCTGGGTGGTACAGGGACACCCCAATGGAATTGAAACACACCCCGGTGGGACTGGAACACTACAAGGCCACCTTGTTTGGGACTGGGACATTGTCACTGGTATACCTTGGTGGGACTGGGATACACTGCAGAGGGATACACCGATGGTACTGGGACACCAAGGTGTGACTTGAGACACCCTGGTGGGACTGGGACACACAGGTGGGACTGGGACACACAAGAGGGACTGGGACACTAACACTGGGGCACCCTAATAGGACTAGGACACTCTGGTAGCACTAGGACACTGGAACTGGAACACACCCCAGCGGGACTGGAGACACTCTCTCTCCCTGCAGGTGTCACCACCAGCTCCGTGCTGGACAGCATTGTGTCTCCCCCAGAGCTTTTCCCCCCTGGCCACCCTGACCTGCCTGACATCATCTTCTTCTTCAGGTGCAGGCAGGTGACAGGGGGTGACACCCATACAGTGCCCCCACTGTCCTCCTGACCCCCCATGTCCCCGGCAGGTCCAATGACATGACGCAGCCCTGCAGTGGTGGCAGGGCCACCACCATCCGCCTGCGCTGTGACCCCCTGCGCCTTGGCACTGGCACCCTGGCTGTCCCCAGGTGGGGAGGGGACACTGGGAACCCCGAGGGGAGTTTTGGGTGACCCAAGCATCTCCTGCTGTCAGGGTTGGGTACATCCCTGGGGGTGCTTTGCTTTGGAGACACCATTGTTACAGTGACACTCTGAGGTGTCACCCTGGCTGCTCCCAGCTTGGGGGGAAGGGACACTGGGGACACCCAGGTGGGATTAGGTGACTCCCAAAGTGACCCAAGCATCTCCTGCTGTCATGGGTGGGTGTGTCCCTGAGACACTTCGTTTTGGGGATGACATTGACGTGGTGTCAGAGTACCTCACCCTGTGTCATCCTGGCTGTGTCACTGACGCCCTGTGTGTAGTCAGGTTGGCAGTGAAACAAAGGAGACCCCGGGGGAAGTGTGGGGATCCCCAAGGTCTCCTGCTGTCATGGGTAAATACTTCTTTGGGGTGCTTCACTTTAGGGATACTGATGTCATGGTGTCCTGACCCAGGGGTGTCACCTTGGCTGTACTCCCCAGTTTTGGGTGTCACCGCCACCTGAGTCCCCCCCTTTTTGTCCCTTGCCAGAAAATGCCCCGAGGGCACCTGCGACGGCTGCACCTTCCATTTCCTGTGGGTGACGGCCGAGGGATGTCCCCGCTGCTCCAGCTTCCACCACCGCCCTATCGTCAGCGCCTGTATCGGCGGCGTTCAGGTACCGCCCCGTGCCCCGGGGCTGGGCTGCGGCTCCCACGGCCCCTGAACCCCCTTTCCCCCCTCAGAAAACCACCTACGTGTGGCGGGAGCCCCGGCTGTGCCACGGCGGGGACGCCCTGCCGCCGCAGGTGATCCAGGCGTGCCGGAGCGTGGATTTTTGGCTAAAAGTGGGAATTTCTACCGGGACGTGCGTGGCCGTCTTGCTGGCCGCGCTTGCCGCTTATTTCTGGAAAAAGACTCAAAAGTGAGCAATTGGCGGCAGGATTTGGGGACACGGGGGCTAGCACTGTCGCGGGGGGGGAGGGGGGGGTGATGGCACCGCCTGCATTCCTAGGTTGGAATACAAATATTCCAAGCTGGTGATGGACGCGGCGGCCCGGGAGAGCGAGGCGACGTCGCCCGACAGCTGCGCCATCATGGAGGGGGAGGACGCGGAGGACGAGCTGCTCTTTGCCACCGAAATGTCACTTTTTGGAAAACTTAAAGCCCTGACGGCCAAGGTGAGGGGTGGAGTGGGGTGGGGGGATGGAAACAACCCTGGAGTAGCCACTGGACAAGCCATGGTGGGGGCAGGGGGATGTGAGGATGGTCCGTGCTTCAATTCCCTATCCTGGAGGGCTCCATGCCTCAGTTTCCCCACTCCAAGAGGAACGCTGTGCCTCAGTTCCCCTCCCCGGGGGACTCCGGGCCTCAGTTTCCTCACCACAGGAGGGCTCCGGGCCTCAATTTCCCCACCCCACAGCGGCTGCCGGATGGATTCGACTCGGTCCCGCTCAAGACCTCATCCAGCAGCACCCATCGGGAGCTGTAAGAGGATGGGGGGCATCCTGGCATCCCCCAACCCTCCCGGAAGCTGTGACGGGGCAGAGGGGCACCAACGGACACCCCGTCCCCGGCCAGCTGTGAAGGGAAGGGGGGGTACCCACAGCCCACCCCCCACGCCCTGCAACGTGGCCTTAGGGACCCACTTCGGACCGGCGCTTCGTTACGGCTTTTGTACGTGTGTCCCCAACCGTGCCCCCCTCGTCGTGCCCTCCTCATCCCGAGCACCCAAAAGTGCCAAATACAGGAGTGGGGTTTGTATAAAGGCTCCGTGTGTGTGGGCACACGGGGGCGCTGGGACACGCATAGGGGGTGCAGGAAGTTGAGCGTGGGCACCCAGAATGGGTGGGGGGAGGGTGTGGGGGTGTGCGTAAGGTGTCACACGCGTGGGAGTGGGTGCCTAGGGGTGCATGCGTGGGGGAGCAGCGGAACTTTGACTTCCACCTGCACGCCACCTCATGGGGGAAGGGGTATAGGGTCCCCTACTTGGGTGGAGGCACCAGGACCCCGCCGGAACCCACAAGGAGGGGACGACAGTGGAGTGACATGTGGTGCCATGGACAGCCACAGTCATACCACGGGGTGCTGTAGAGGGGAGTGGGGCAGTCCTTGGGACCCCCGTGAACAACTGGCGTGTGGGGCGTCCTCGAGCAGGATATCCCCGGAGCCCGCTAGTATCCCCGGGATGCTCAGCGTGCGAGGGCAGAACGGCGGAGACCTTTCTGGCGGGGGGTGTCTCAAGGATGCTCGGACCGCTCGAGCCCCTGCAGACCCTCCCCATATCCTTCCCAAACCCCTCCGCTTCTCGATACCCCATTACTCCCGTCCTGCCTGGGCCTCCAGACCCGCTGGAACCCCCCTTGATGGGGGTCAGGGATGCTCGGACCTCTCGGGCCCCCCCCGGCCCTCCGTACCTCTCCCATTGTTCCCTGCTCCTCCATACCCCAGTCCTGCTGCGCCACCTCAAACCCACCAGGGGACGCTGCTGCGCCCTCGCCCGCTCCGCCGCGGCTTTACCGCGGCTCCGCCTCATCCCGCGCACGCGCACTGAGCAGCTGTCTCCGCCGGTATTCCCCGTGCTGCCGCCGCCATCACCGGTCATGGTACTGGATCTGGACCTGTTCCGCGCCGACAAGGGCGGAGACCCCGCCATGGTGCGGGACATGCAGCGCAAGCGCTTCAAGGACCCCGCGCTGGTGGATGCGCTGGTGCGAGCGGACGGCGCCTGGCGGAGGTGTACGTAGGGGGGGAAGGAACCTTCGGGCGGGGGACCCCCGAGGGCTTGTCACCCCCTTGTCACACGCGGGCATGTCTGCCCTTCCCGGTGCCCTTCTCCCCCATCCCGTCAGCTTGGTGACCGGTCCGCAGGTGATAGGACC
>VXBU01003787.1:0-33236 GCA_013400315.1 Bombycilla garrulus
GAATGAGTGAATGAATGAATGAAATGTTGCAGTATTACTCTGAGTCACATATTTTGTTTCTTAGAAACAGTGAGGTGGGATTCTGCAGCTAAGTAGTACTGCATCCAAATACTTCTAAGAGCACCACAGAGCAAGACCCAGCTGCTCCCCAGGTTTCTGTGTCTGTTAGGTGTCTACTTTGCCACAACCATTTTTCCAGTTTGAAAATAATGGTATCAATGATCAGTGTTTGACAAATATAGACAAAGAATATTTAGTGGCAATTTTATACATCCATTTAGTTTCAGGTGGCTTAGGTTTTCAGAAATACATAGCCCTGCATCCAGTTTTACAGCACGAATAGTTGAGATTAAATGATAGAAATCCTGCTAAATGTGTCTTATGTTTGAATATTTTACAGTCAAGTGGAAATATGGTCTATGTATATTTTTGGGATCTTTTTTACCTGACTTCCCTAGGCAATTTTTCTATTAAAGTGATCACTATAAAACAAGGACATGTAATGTATAGACTAAACAGAAGTATAGAAGACAGCTTTCTGTCACAGAAGCAAGTAAAATGTTAATAAAACTTTGCTTGCTGTGAACTGTAAAATGTATCCTTGGGAAATTATCAGACTAACTTGAGGAACAACAAAAGTACTCACATATAGTCCGAAGTAATGGTTTTATGTACAGAATAGCAAAAACTGCAATTCAGAGAAAAGGAAAGCTTCATTCCATAATATTAATTTTGAAAGCAGATCAAACACTTCCTTGAGCATATTGGACACTCATCACACAATAAGGTACATTTGCTAAGGAACAAAACAACTGATTCAATGATGTTAAAAATACAGACTTTTAAAAATCAAAAAAATCCCATATTCAATAATTTTAGAACATCATTTCAAGTGATACAATCTGGGACATATTTTGACTGAAATAGACACATTTGATATCTATCTATCTATCTACCTATCTTCAAAGATACAGTTATAACGGAATCTGAACATGATGTGTTACTTTGCATACTGTAAGTTAACTTCAATATCATTCTGATAGCAAAACCTTAAAAATTTAGATATAAGCCAGAAAAAAAAAATAAAACACATCTTCAATGTAAGTACAAGTTATTTTCAAACACAACTTATACAGGTTTATGATTTTCTGTTTATTATTATTATATCAGAATATTTAGGTAAGATAATAATTACATCTTTAAGTTAATGTACATATTTATGACTGATTTTGAAAACAGAAACCCAAACAACACTGCTGTCTAGTTTAGAGCTTCTAACTGTATAATACTTAAAAGCAAATTTAACTTTGCAGATCCTGGTAGAAGCCTGACTTTTAAAGTAGAAAGCATGATCCAAATAACAGTCTTTATGGAATAATTCAGTTATCACAACCCATTCTTTACAAGAAAAACATCCTAGCAGTAGGTACATTAAGGGGGATGCTGGAGTTATTTAATTTTTTTTCTTAAAATGATATATTTGCATTTTTGTTTCTCTGATAAGACTCCCTCACATTTGGTTATCTTACAGTACAAGAAAAGAGGAAGTTAAATTCTCTCTTTCCATGTAATGTAAGAAACTATGTAAAAACATTCAAGGATATAAGATTAATTCATAGAGGAAACTACTGTACTAAACTGTAATACATATATATGTAAAAATACAGTATTTGTAAATTCTGTATCTTTACAGAGTGATAGGATAACAGTTTATTTTATAGTAATGTTTTTAACAAAAGAAAGAAAGTGAAATTGATCGGTTCTATTTAGAAAATAGAAAAAAAAATAGCTGTATTAAACAGGCTGAACAAAGGGATAAATCACTGACACCTGACCACAGAGGTAGATACATATATAGGTGAGTTTCAAAGTCTAAACTGTCCATGTTTCTAAGATTCAATTTCCTCAAATTTTTCATAAATGCCTCTGAAGAAAACATCTATAGCACAGGAGGTAAATAAGTATGTTTCCTATTTTTACTCTGACCAGGACTTAGGAATAAGTAACTCTATATGTTTCATGAAATGTCTGGCAAAACAAACAAGCAAACAAAAAAAAAAACAACCCAACAAAAACTCTCTCTTTTTTACTGAGTCACACTTCAAGAAATTAATTACCTTTATGAAGGCAGAAAAAAAATTAATCTTTTCAACTAATTTTCACCAAATTATCTCAGTTTGCAGAGGGACCATACCTTAGTAGAAAAGAAAGGTCGTGCATGTATATATAATTTTTTTATTTTTTTTCCTGAACCACTTGATCTTATACAGTAATAAAATTGTCCTCTAGCAGACACAAAGAAACAGATTTTTCTGTTTAAAACTAGTATGACCAAAGACACCTGAGGCTGTTCAAGACATTTCCCTGCTGATGGTAGACATGACACGTGGGCTAAAAAAGATTCATTTTGCCACTGTAACAGCAATTAGAGGCAAAACTGGATACTTGAACGTGTCTATGATATTGTCATGATCACTTTTAAAAATTGAAATTAGGGTGTCTTTCTAATGAGTTAACAAGTTTCATTACCAAGGTGTGCCTTGTGAGTTTCTGAATGAGGAGCAGCTGACTCCAGGCAAAATGATTTCTGATAGAAAGAAAAAAAGAAAAAAAAAATTGAAAAAAACTCCATAGGGTACTGAATCAGTACTTTCTATTTACAGCATATGATTTATATTTTATAGGTTTAGATTTATATTTCATAGTGTCACAAGGTAGTAGCAAAGCATCATCCTATATCATAGAAAGACTAAATCTTGACCTTGAGATAAGGCATCTGTAACCTTTAGAGTAAGATTTATATGGTTATCTGTCTGGAAACCAAATGTTTTTATTTATTTTCAAATCAAATTTGTTCAATAGACGCTTTCATCTATTCTTCTTTAAGACAATACAAACTACAGAAAGATCAGCTGAAGCTTTGAGATAGAAAAAAATCTTGGTCTGTAGGGAGGGGGATGCCAAAAGAACCTTCCTGTGAAACAGTTTTTAATTACGTTCTATTTGTATGACTTTCATATTCTGATCTCTTTAGCAAATGTTAGGAACATGATTGCTTTGCAACTTTCTGGGAAATTAATTTTAGTCAGTATGACAGTAAATATCTGATATGCACATATCCCATGTGGAAAAGCAATCACTAAAGAAAGATGTTGTAGGACAGGTAGCTAAGTAAGCCAAGAAGGGGTAAGATGCACAGTAGTCTGTTTAATGGTGTTTCTTTTTCACAAAACCTGTTTTTTTCTAGCTTGACAAACACTAGGACACAAACATTTCCTCCATAACAATGAGAAATCCTTTTTGGCAAGTAAAAAACTTTACCATGTATTAAAAATGTATGTGTGTTTATCTACAGGATACCACTTTATTTTCAAATGAATAGGGCCAGAAACTGCGTTATATGTGCAAGAGATGCTCTTTCACTAGTAATTTATTAGTAGTCATTATGTTCAATTATGGTCACAGAGAGTAAAGAAAACTCAACAGTTGAAATCTGACTATAAAGCCTGGACATAAACTCTTTCCTCTTTATCTTTTCAATGGTTTCCCTGGCAAAGTCCTGGCTCTGTTCAGTGAATTTTCCTGCCAGATTTTGAATCACACATAGCCTGCCAGGTCTCTCCTAACACACATCTGCTGCTGTCCTGATTCCCCTCAGTAACCTGCTGCTCTATCAGATGCTGGTTGAAGTTACTGCTCCTGCCAAAGCAGGACATGCTGAGACTGTGCCCAGAGTCTGGGCTGGCCCCAACTCTGGGACTTTGCCATTGCTGTTTCTGCATGGTTTCCATTCAATGGCCTGAATTTCCTGCTCCAAGACTTCTTTTGTCTCAAAAAGACTCAAACCCACTTCTGAACACACCTGGGCAACAAGTCTAAAGAGTGAGGTACCTTTTTTAATCACGTTGGATTAATTCTTATCTATCTTCCTGTATGTCTCCCCAGCCTTTGGTTCTTGTTTTGACACTATCTCCTGATATGAATAGACATAAAATGATGCCTGGATTTTCATTAGAATTTAGCAATGCTAGGCTAATGTAAATTAAAAGGAATTGACTGAGCACTACTCTGGCATGTGCATTAACCCCAAAGCCTAAATTTGCAATGAGTTCCTTGTTACGATTTTACATTGAAGAATCACAAAACTGCTGTTTAGTTTTCCCCTTACAATTTTTCATTGTAAAAATCTGTATGGTCACACTTTTTAGCATAAATCCAATCCAGTCTAAATAACACATCTATTGCTCTTACTGTCTGGTTTAGGTAGGTTTATTACTTCTGGAGTGCTAGCAATATATTTTATAAGGAAAGATAGAAGAAAAATATGCCCTAAGTTTCTATTGCAAATTAGAGTTACTGCTGTCCTAAGGCCTTAGATGTTCTTTTTATTCCCAAGAGGGGAATCTTTCTAATGGGATTCTGTGAAAAATCCCTGCTGGACATGTGGGTCATATGACTACAGGAATTGGAATTGTCAACAACACGCATTTTAAAAACACATTTTCAATTCTCTGTTTGTGTAATGATTTTGAGCCTTAAGGGTTTCCATTTTCAAATGTTTACTTTGTCTAACCTAAGTATTAGAAACTGTACTATTTTATTCATGACAGCAGAAATGCTTCTATCACTAAATCATTTTATAATCTAAGAATCAAGGAAAACACACCTGAGTTAATATACATGAATTTTACAAGTATTTTTTATAAATAATATACATATCAATGTATATATATCTATTCTAAACATCATAAAAATATATACCTACAGCCATATCTATTAATACTACTCCCTCTCTTCTTCAGTGATAGGTTCCTCAGCACCACCACTATCACTATCACCTTGGAATTACCTTTGGTTCATAATAAAATTCTGTTTTATGCGGTAAATCAATATAAGTAATTGCAATGACAAACAGAGTAGACTATTGATTGGGGCTTGAAATTTTCCCTTTGTTTTCAGGCATTTTTTGTAGTTTTCTAGGTTCACATTATCCCCAAATCATAAAATATCCATGAAAGTAAAAAATCTACAAAAAAAATAATTGCCACAAATTATCATGATCATAATACTGATTATGACTGCTATTTGATTGTGCCTCCCGTATGTACTCTGAGCTCAGCCAGAACATTTCTCTTCTCAGAGTGTACCTATCAGCTTGTTGTCCATTACAGCAGAAAAAGAAACTGTTTTCTTTTGAAGAAGCATCCATTAAATTTAACAAAGAAACCAAAGACTGGAGTCTTGTTACTTCCTGAACACATTAGTAAAATTTTTTTCTTTTTTTAATTTCCCTTCTGAGAAATAAATATTTCAGTATTGGCCTTAACAGCTGGAAGATTAGAAAAGATTCCAGGAGTGCAAGTTTTGTGCTCTACCTTTAGTATGTGAAAAAACTCAGTTTATTTTTCATAATTTTTTCTTCCCTATATGCACTGGTCATCATCCAAATTCATGCATCCAAATTCATCCTGACACTGTTAGATAGTGGAGACTACAATAGTTCAAACTTCCCTTACCTGCATTTCCACCTTTTTTACATATAGTTTTCCATATAGTTTTCCTAATACGTAAATAAAAGGGTTGTTTGGTGGTTTTTTTCCGTGACATATATGCACACACACATTTTGGCATATCACAGTTTCCTACAGAGATTCGAAAACTGTTGATCTTGTGGTTTCTGAAAAAAGAATTGACTTCATGTCCTGAAATTATAATAATTTGACTAATGTTGTATATAGCACTCAGACTGTCAGATGGTGTCTTCCATAATTGATTGCCCTTCCAAAATTTCTTACGAAGTAGGTTATAGTATCTGATAGGCAATAAATTATAATGAATTGAGTTTTGTCACTGAATTCATAATGCGTCTGGTCTTTTGGTGTGTAATTTTACAGCAAGACGCCAAAGATTCATTTACTTGAGACTGAATATGGTTGATAAAAAACTCCCTGTGAAAATGTATTATTTTGACTGCTGGTTTAAAATTGCACATTATGTAGACTTTAAATTAAACTGATTAGGTTAATTATTGATTTTCAATTTATTTTAATGAAATTATAATTTTTTTCTTCCCATGGATTGACTACATTAATTATGATGTAAATGTTAAATTCATTTTGATGGACAAAAAGGCATTCCAAAGTGAAGTAAAACAAGGTGTTTATTCACTAATGTTCAGTTAGGATGGACTTATAAAATATTTTGTAGGGAGTAGTAACACCCAGAGCATAAAAATCATATGCCAGTTATTTTTCTGTTGGTAAAGTGTATTCTGAAGATATTGTGTACGTACACACAGCCTTCTGTTTTGCCTGAAATATCCTTTATTTTATGAACCTCTTAATATAAAAAAAATTCAGATTTGGTATTACTTCTGTTAGACATGCTTTGCAATTAGTCCTTCAGTGACAAAAACTCTCATTGGCTCCAATTCGCATATTGTTTTCTTATTCTGCATTATAAAAATAACAAATCCATGGAAGCTGAGATGTAAAATTTTCATCAGAAAAGATCATTCTTCAACAAATTTTATAGTTCTGAGGTCTGATTTTTCTCTAAATTCTTGATGTCTAACTCTTTTTCAGCCAAAACTGCAGTATCACTGAAAAGTTATTAAGGCCCTAGATTCACCATCGTCTTTCACAGCATTATGAGTTTAGTCTGATGTGCTGCCCATTCTTTTTGAGACAGATTGATAAACAGAAATATATTGCAATGCTGAAAATCAAGATGATGAAAGAAAAAGAACCAATGTTCACCCTTTAAAGTAAATTATAGGGTGCTCTTCCACTGAAACTCTGAATGCTTGAGAAACCAATGTATGTTTTTCCCATACAACTCCAGAGGATGGCAGTGCCCATAACTGAGGCAGAGGAACAGACACAGAAGAAAACATTTAATGAGGTCAAATATGTACTAACCACAATAAAGATTGAGACATTTCCTGCAGCATTTTCTGCTAGTTATAAAATAGAATACGTGTTTTGTCATCCAACACTTCAAACAAAATATATTTTAGTCTTAACCAATTGAAGCTCCTCCATTTATATTTATCAATACTCTCTGTAAAATATTGTGAAATTTTCTATAACGACACTTTTCCATTTCCACAGATCTAATCATATTTTTTTTGAGGAAGAGACTTCAAATTAAAAGAAATGAAGCCATTTGTATCAGAAAAGTTCACTCAGGTTTCTGTGAGGTGCAGGTTTTTACACACATACAAAGCAAAGCATTTGCATGTATATGCTCACACATTTTCACATCTTACTATTTCTGAAAGTTGAATTCCCCAGCAATGTGTGGGCAGCTTACCTGAGGAATGGCAGATAAATTACGTGCAGCTAGGCCCAAATTGATTATCATGGGGATAGCCCCTCAATCAGGCCTTGGATGCTTGAAGCATTGAGAGAAGCAGGGATGACAACAGTGAGATGCTTCTGCTTCCTGACTTTGGCAGCATGCAAAACCCTAACACACAGCTCTCCTGAACCAAATTCATGGGGAAAGAGCCGTCCTGTTCTGACAACTCACACATTACTCATCTTGTAATGCAACCCCCGTGTAACAGCTTTGCATATTCAGGTTTCAATTCTATGGACCATACAAGCATTTTTAAAATAATCCCTAATTATATATTTCTTTATATATAGTACAATGTGAACATGTAACATACATTGCATGCACATTTCCTGCACTAGGTTATTAAGAATGGTAATTGAAAATCTGAGAGAGTCATGCAACATTTTTTCCTTTTATTTGTGTATTTAGGTGTCTTCTATTCAAAAAGTCGTTTTACATGACATTCTATACTATTCACAAAAAATACTGATCTTGAATAAATTGGAATTTAAAAGGAAACACTGGGAAATTTTAAAATTATTTTTGCTATTTAAACCTTGTCACCCTGACAATAGGAATAAAATTATGGTGAGGGCAATTTAATCATTATGACATAACCTGAAATGTAATATTTTGAGGGATTCCAGCCATTTGACTTGAATTACAAATTTTGGATTCTAAAGGAAAACTGTTTTCAAACAAAATATACTAATATCCATTATTACCCTATTTTTTTTTGTTAAAAATTCTAGTCTATTTCCAAGTGGGAATAATAGTGGTAAGACTAAATGCCAGATTCAGCTGTATCCCTGTACAGCCTACAGAATTATAATGATGCTTTGCTGTTTTCAAGGCTTTAAAGAAACAGCCTTCAGCAAATCCCACAAACAGAATCACAGAGCTTTAGGTAAAGAACATAAAGTCTTTAATTCAGCTCAAAATAAAATCTGCCCAACAAGGGATGGATAAGGAAGACCCCTCACATAGGTTTATGCCTTGTCCCGTACAAGACTTTAGCTGAACCTCAACTGACCACACACTTAAGAAAGGGAAAATTGAACACAATAAAAAATGGAATCCACAGCCAGCACTAAGCCTTTAATGTTCAAGGCCTCTTTGACATGGGTATTGTATATTGGCAGAATTTAAGAACTCAAAGATGGGCTACAACACCAGAAGAAAAAATAATGGTAAACTTGCTTAATAAATTATTATCTCAGTAGATTGCTCAGTTTCAAGACCTCCAGAAAGAATGAATCCCAGACCTTTATATTGACTCAGAAACCTGCTGGTACAGGGCAGTGTGTTCCTCCACTTGTCCAACCGTTAAGAAGCATTGAGCGTGTTGCTGAAATTTGGGGAGACACACACTCTGCTCCTCCCAAATGGGAGAATACCATCCTTTCCTAGTTAGACTCCAAATTTTCAAAGTTGAAGCAAACTAGTACATTTTCCTGATACCTGATATTATTTTTCTATAATCTGTTTGTTTCAGTCGAGATTTTGATAATGTTCCTTTTTTCCTCATTCATTTACTCACTTTTTCTTAATAATCTCTGATAATTTTCCAGAAAAAAATATAACCGAAAACCCATCATTTTCTGTTGACAGAAGATGTTTATCTCTGGACATCTGCCATTCTGCTACCTTTAAATACTAAGAAACATATACACATAGATTATACTCAAATCATGGGGGTGAAGTACTCATACATGTAGGAAAAAGACACTTTCATCCTAGATTTTGAAGGCAAAGGAATAGAAAACCTAAAAATATTCCAGGAAGATATAAACTTCTTCAGTATAGAAAGACTCCTGTTGCAATATATATGTTATTACATGTTAATTTGTGGTTATAATTGGCAAAAAGCACACTGACTCAGAACCAAAAATTAGGTTGACTTTGTGTTGCAGCACAACAGTAAATGTTTGAGTCAAACATGCTAATGGAATTATACCTAGTCTCTACAATATGCTTAATCCATGTTATGTTCTTCATTTAGCCAATGAACTGAAAATCAACTATTCTGAGAGGTATCTAATATCAATGAGATGGCTGAAGTTACTACTTCTCTATTAGTTATAGGAAGATCTAAGAATGGAGAAGACATTCTCTGAACTTAACTTTGCTGGTTAAGCAAAATGAAATAAACCCATTATTTTCTATTGAAAAAATAATAATGCAAAAAACTTCCTGCTGATTTTCTTCACAGAAAACTCAGTGTTCAAGCAAAAAGTGTTTTCTCAACAGTGCCCTTGGGAAAGTGCATTCAGTGCTTTGTGTCTCTTTTTTGTCACCTACTTTTCATAAAATCTGGACAACTTCACTGTCCCACTTTCATATAAAATAAAGGTGCTATATAGGAATCAAGTATTTTTACACTTTGGTTTGCCTAATTTATTCATTCAGGCGCTAGAGGTCTAGTTATTAAGTATCACTGGAATTCACATGCAGTCTTACTCAAGAATAACAAAAATACCTTTTTTAAAATTATTAATATTCCTATCATACAAAGCAGTGTTTCAGTTTTTAACAAAAATAACTTCTGAATTCAGTAATTCAAACCCAGACCAAATTGAATCCCCTCTCACAGTGTATATGATGGGAAAAAAAATTAATATATAAGTGATAGGATTAAAAATGCTCTGAGAACATTAACAGGAGTTAACATTTAAAAATATCTCCTTCAAAGATAATGTGAATAGGTAATAATAGGATTACTTATAAATTTTTAAAAGAGAAGAAATTACAGTTATATGAGTTAAGTCTTTGTTTCTATGTCAGACTACTGCAGATTTGATTTACTCGTTTTTGCTGTCTTATTTTCCTTGCTAGATCAGTGACTTTTGTTCAGTGATTGTTGTGTTCCAATATTTATTTCCCAATTCTTCTTTTCCTTTTTTAAGGAAATAAAAATGATGTAATTTATAGACCAAAGATTAATTGTTAAGAAACTTCTACATTTCTGCTCTTTGAAAAAATAAAAAAGAACTATGAAGTCAAAGACAATGAAAAAAAAAAGATTGCCATTTTATGAATTGCTTTCCCTTTCAACGTGAAAACCTCAAAAATATCATATTCAATTTTTATTTGTTTGTTTTGGGCTTTTTTTAAAAAAAACGAAGCTGTGTATTTGGAGGAATTGCCTTGTGAATCCTTAAAAATGTAGTCCAAAATAATAAAACTACAAACAGTACAAAAGCATGGAATTTTTAACAGTGTAAAAATTTTCTCCTGCATAGATCTGGAAGTTGCCATATTTTGAGATAACCAAAAAAACTTCAGATCACTGCAAGAAATCAGTCTGATTGCATCCACTGATACATGAGTTTTTAGAGTCTCTTCACATCAAGGGAAAGAGTGCTTATATGCCTGTGCAGGAAATAACCATATGCAAAAAATAGAATAAAATAAATAAAAACTTAAGGGGAAAGGAGTAAAATCAATTAGAAACCCAACAATGGAGTGCGTAACTTTAAGCAGCAAATCCCTTTCAGAAACAACTAACCATCTGTTATCCAAACAACAGCATAACAAAGTGTGAAACAAGTAGGAAAGGACTTGTCTTTCAGATTATCAGGTCACCTGGGAAATTATAAATGATAAGACTCCCTTAGCCATGTTTGGAGAGTGCAAACTCCTTATGTATTTGACAATAATAAACTGCAAAGCACAGCTGGGAATGTCACCAGTGAACTGGATGAAGCAGCAGAGTTACCCTCAGCAAGTGGGTAACAACCACTTGCCACTTAAAAACATTCTTGAGACTTTAAAACACAGCACAAACATAAATTTGACTGAGACAAAAAGAAGCAATATTCTCAAACTGCAAGAGGAAAGAGTTAGATTCACTATAAGGATGAAATTTCATAAGGATGGTGAGACGCTGAAAGAGGTTGCTCAGAGAATCTGTTTAATGTCCATCCCTGGAAGTGTTGAAGATTGGACAGGGCTTTGGGCAATCTATTTTACTGAAAGATTTCTCTGCCCAAAGCAGAACCTTTGGATTAGAGGATCTTTAGAGATCCTTTCCATTCCACACACCACTGTATGATTCTATGAAATTTGTTTTCAAGGGGAGAAAATTGGTGAATATGGAAAAAAAATACCAGGGAAACAGGAGGAAAATATCTTGACGCAGAAAGTTGGTCTTTTGATTATCATATAATTTATCATGATCTTCCTGTGCATTGTATTCTCTGAAACAGCTCCAAGTAAAACAGTAGCTGAAGGAAATATCTTAGAAGTATCAGATAGTCACTGTGAGACAAATGACAGTATTTTAATTAAAGACAATGCAATATTCTGTTGTATCTCACCATCTCCCAAATTTACCTATATTTCTTCCCCAGCCTCCCCCTAGATCTAAGCAAAGTTATGTGGAGGATATGTTCTATAACTCACAGTATTAGATTAAGGTTTGGATCAGTTCTTAACATAAGGAGAGAATTGTTAAATATATAAATCTACACATTATTGACATTCAGACATTGTATTGTTTGCAATTCCCAAGTTTTCTGCCTTTCACTATATATAAATATTTACAAGAAAAACATAGGTATTAATAATAAAGATAGCAAAGACATGGTAATCTTTGTGAGTTTGCTTCTCAGATTCCAAATCTTACATAGTAGTCAGAACAGATTTATTTTTAGTTCTACTTTTTCATATTCTTACTAGTCTTAAAGTTTTTTAGTTAAAAAAAAGAAAAAAAATCTAAACTTGGAATCAAGCAAATGTTCAATACAGTAGTGAGCTATTTCACTATGGATACAAGATTGTTACTACTGTTACTACAGGACTACTGGAATAATTGCTTCTGGACTTATTAAAGCAAAATCTCTGTTAGAAAATTTCTAGACTCTGAAGTGTATACCTGTGATATGCATAGAATTTCCTATAAGCCAGATAGATCAAAAAAGTAGTACAATAGGAAAAATGGAATTTCAAAAAAATTATGTAGGACATGGTACTGAACGTCTAAATAAAACACAGAAGATACATAAACATAGGCTAGATTACTTTTATGTTCAGAAACCTGAAATTTATCAAGGTTGCAATGGATAAAAATATATGTGGCCAGATTTGCAGAGATGCTAGTAACAGTCATAAATTTTACAGATATTATGTGCAACTTGTAAAATAGGATTTTTTATTTTCTCATTATTTTTAATTAATGCAACAAAGACTTCATAAATATTTTCAATATAACTTATTTACTGTTTTCATCTAAAGTAATTAAAGAAAATAAAATACTTTAACATTCCCAAATATGCAAACTTTTTATGTGAAGTTATTGTTGGACCAATAATTGAAATATTTAATTCTTGTTACAAAAACCAGTTTCCTATATAACTTTGTTAAGCATAAGCCATTTAAAATGAAAATTTCCAATTAGCATGAAAGGCACCATCTGAATTTACTAGGAAGAAACAAAGAGGTGGGGGAATAAATTACCAGCATTTGTAAGCAGAATTTCAATCATTTTCACTGAAGGTTTTATTACTTTATGTGTCAGGGGAGGAGGGTCCACTGAATTACCACTGACATAATTTCTGGATACTATTAACTCTAGTGGATTTGGTCACATTAAAAATACTGGTATAAGTTTTTAGATAGTATTTACTTCAGGATTTGGAAACACTTAGATTGTGCAGAAATGACACACCCTGAGACCTCCAATTAATAAAGAGACAACCAGTTAGGAGGCCAATCACACATTGTACCTCAATAGGTTTCTCAGATGGAGAAGCAAGGCCTAGAAAAATGTAACCTAAAAATGGAGGCACATCCATGGAGGGGAATGTCATGGAGTATTTAGGGACATCATGATGCCTGAGACTGGTAACTTCAGCAGCTGAGCAGTACACACCAATGTGACTTTCCATCTGTCTTTCCAAGACTAGCAATGATCATGTAAGTGTACCTTTGAGGGGAGAAGGGATTCCATTGGAAGCACCTCTGCAAAACATAGAGGAGGCTGACCTCTTATTTGAGGGCAGAACTAGAAAGCCTCCTCAAATTCAGCACATTTCTGTTCCAGAAAAAAAAAAAATCTCAATACAACGATCCAATGACTTTCTAGTCAAGGATCTCCAGGAGGAGAGTGAAAAATCCCATCAAGTTTTCAACCAGAAGCTGTACATTATCTTATTTGAAACAGTTTGCTCACTGAACTGTTTGAACTGTAATCTTACACCTGCTGATAGAACACTTGCTTGTCCCACTTTGACAAGGTAGAGACAGACAAAGTGCATTACTTGGATTGCAGCTGTTTTATTTTACAATTACATGTTTCCGTTTGACACTGTATCATGTCAGGGTGAAATTAGTGCCTTGCCTGTTAAGTTTGTAATATGTCTTTTCTTCTTACAAGAAAGTAAATCTTGAAAAAAGCAATTGCCTTCATTGGAGACAACCAGTTTTAAAATAGAATTTCAGTGCCAGCTTTGAAGTATTTAGCTGAAGGAAACAATTGAATGGATTACCAGCAGTTGAAAGAATATAATTTTTTTTTTCTTTCCTGTAATAACATCTAATCAGAATTTATTATTATTTATGTTACAGTATGATTTTTCCTTCAAAATATATTATTTTATTTCCTCCTTCTCACTCATAATTTCAGAGCTTAATGAGTGACAAAATATCCTGTCCAAGCAGTAAGAGGTTGGGGTAGGAATTTTTCTCTAATTTTAAAGAGAAGGGAAAAAAAGTATTTGCAGTTAATATAGTACAAACCACACTGTTTCCTGATGAGTTTGCTGCTTTTCTATAAATATATTTTCCTATAAATGTTACTTCATGTAAACAACTTAAACAAGACTTATCTATTAATCAAGCTGAAATTCTACTATGTAGGCAGATATCTGATTCATACTGCAGAAGATATAACTGTCCTCCTTTAAATAGATATTACATTTCCACTTACTAGCGGAAATACCACAGATGCAATATCTCATACTGAATAGACACAAACTTATTTAAATACCAGATTTTAATTTGTCAGCAATATTCCATGCTGAATTTAGACTAATTTCCAAGTGTACTATGAAACTTAAATTAGATCAAACCAACCTACACTATTTTTTTTCCCTTGGAAACCTGTTGGTAGGAAATTATGTTCTCTGTATCTGACCCCAAGCATGGCATGCTATATATTCCAACATACACCATGAAATTCATTAATGCAGAGAGCATGTTAAGATTAATCTTCTTCTTATATTTTCTACCATTCCCATTGGTATAAGGTTCTAATTTATATATCTTTGTTCATTCAAGGGAATAAAAAATATAGCAAACATTATGTACCTTTGGTAACAGAAAGTTGAACATACAGACAAGTTGCACAGAAAGCTTGAAAATACTGACAGCTAGGGAAAGTCTTATATTTAATTTTTCATTTATCTAATTGAAATGACATCTCAAACTTTTTACATATAGCTGATGTTGCTGTAATAAAAAAGAAAAAGTTTTCTTGAAAATATGATTTTGCAGTCAGCGAAGGCATTTCCTTGATTTTAGTCCTGTCACATCATTTAAAAATAAAGATAACCTATTTCCATTTTCCCCTAAGATTGCATGAGGTTTAAATGAAGCTGTCATGACAAAAATGTAAAATGTGAAGAATAGTCTAAAAGATTACACAAAACTTTCACTTATGCTTTGGCTCTGCCATCAAAGGCTATTTGTTCCAATTTTCACACTAGCAGATGATACAGTGTATGTCACCATGAATAGGAAAAAAACCAAAATAGATATGAGAGTGTATGAGACAGGGAGACAAATAATATAGTAGGACTGCTGTAAAATAAGACCCAAAACAAGAAACCAACAAATAAAGCATTTAAATACAATAACCTCCCCCAAAAATTACCCTGCTACCAGTCCTCAAATTTAAACAAGTAAAATCACAATATAAGGATTATTTCTGTCATTACTAGGTAACTGTCATCAGCACTTGAAATTTATTTCTCTCAAAACACACAATTACCTTTCTGACCTGTCTTTGAATCTGGGGAGTTGTGATGAAGGGTGAATAATACAGCTATGCCCATCTGGGTAATTTAGTTTTCAAGATGCACTGTCTGACCAAGTAGCATGATTCCTGGTTGCACCAAAATGAAACCACCTCTCTTTTGTTCCATGAACTAGATGTTGCTGCTCTACAGGTCATGGGGTTGCTTTAAATTTGTGAGATAGCTTCAAGCAGCCTATAACAAATATCCTTCATTGTGCATCTGTTAAAGACACATATTAGATCATTCTTATGCCTAAGCTATCCTATCCTTATGGATCCAGCAACAGCAGGTAGAGTTTTCCAGGACAGTATTCATGCGGTATCAGAGGTTCTAAGAGAGAACAGTTATTTCCTGCAGTCTTAAGGGACATTGCCCATGGTGCCATCTAGGAGTTGCTGAAACATACTGGCCATAGGCATGAGAGTGGTTAGACCTCGAGTAGTAGCTGTCCTGTCCAATGAATCCCATCTTTGGTATCTGAAGAGTGACATAAATAATTTGCAAAAATCTGTATAAACCCCAATTTTATTTGTTTCTTTTTCTAATATATACACATAAATAATATTAGTAGCTGACAGCATAACTGTTGCTACTATAAAAGTGAAATTATGAAGTGTTCCCTTAGGCCAGGTTTAGGAGGGACTGTGTGCTAAGGCAGTTCTTTAAACTGTGCCTATCTTAACTGTGAACTGAACAGTTTTAAATTACAGGAATACTTAACCTGAAATGTTACATTATTAATTTCAGGTACTTTGTCATAACTGATGTTTCCATGGAGACAGGTTTTGGATATTCATTGCAAGTTGTACTTCTACTATTCTATGAACTCTATGAAAATTATCACTATTAATTCCATGGATTTTATTTTTACGTTTCTTGATAAATGTGTTATGATGCTGACACTATTCAACATGCAAGCTAGCATTAGCTACATTCTTTCTGGTCTCCACTATGTTCCAATGACTTCTGCCAAGAAACCACTTGAAACAGCCTATTTTCCTTGCTAAAATAGTGAAAGCAAAGCTTTTGTAGGAGTAAACACTGAGCTTCAAAGAAAAAGAATGACCTCTCCATAGGGTGCATGTCTAAACCTACTTCTGCAATGTTAAGCTGATGCTTTGTTGAGGCCATAAACTGCATGAAGTAGAAGAACGCAAAATTAATCTCTGCTAAAATGGAATTTGGCCATCATATTTCAAGGGATGAAAACGGAAATATGTAGCACATAAGTCAGTGACAACTACTTTTGAGGTATTAAAAGAAAGAGAATACCCCACTGTTTTCCTTTCTTTTATGTATTTTCATTTGGGCTGGCTATATAAAGAAAATTTTTACTAAACTGGAAAGTCAAAGCTACAAATATGTCCCTTGCAAAGGGATGTCATGTCTTTTTCTTGCGTTGTATGATTCTTGTCTAGTCAAAAAAAATTCCTGAAATGATCACGAGAATACTGAATAACACTGTTATCCATCAGTACTTTCATTTTATAAGCATTAGTAACCAGTAAAATCAGCTTAGAAATATGATTTATTCAGCAGAGACACTACTAAGGAGAGTAAAAACATTACTGTGGATGAGAGGTTTTATAAAATGTGTTTTCATTGAACACCAATCTCATTACAACTTTTGAAATTCAGACAAAAATAACATATTTTCCAGCAGAAAGATAAAAATTTCCTTCAGGATGCATCTCAAACTGAGAAAAAGAAAATATATGAGGCTAGATTTCCCTTGTGTTATTAAAAAAAAAAACAGAAAAAATCCAAAAAAAACCCTGCTGATATTTTACTTTGTTTTAAAATGGAATTAGAAAAAACAAAATTAAAAAAATTCCCAGCACAAGAAGTGCAATGCATTGGATATATTTAAAGGAAATTAAGTTGCACCAATTCTAAAAATAATCATAATTAGTGCGTTTAGTACTAACAAACAATGAGAACCACATTTTACAAATAGCATGATATGTAGTTCAATATTTACAATTTGATATCTAAAGCAGGATTTACTGTTATAATTATCTCTCTCTAAGAAAAATTTGCAAGAAATACCGAAAGCAAGAAGCCCTGAGAAACTTCTGCTGAAATTACAACTGAAACACATCTGCAGGAACAATAGATACCCCATCTTCACATCACACACAGTACCCAAACAAGTACATTTTTCATATTTTCCGCAGGTAGATTTTTCTAATTAGAAGCCTTAAGTTTTGTGATTTCTTTATATCTGTGCACCAAGAAAAGTAGACATTAAGCAGAAAAGTGACTAGACATCAGAGCAGTGTCCTTTAATCCATAGTCTCTCTGCTTATTACATTACTTTTAATAAAACACCATAGTATCTATAATATTTCTGGTATCAATTTATACTGGATAGCATAGTACAAAGTGTCTGCTGCTTTTGTTAAATAGGTTAAACAGAGGTTACTAAAAATAAAACTTTTGTGAAAGTTAATACCTATTTCAGACATTGTACTGAATAATTACAACCTAAATTAGTCTTGATTATCCTTCAGTGTATAAATTAAAAAAATGTGCCTGTCAAAAGACTATAGTAAAATTTAAGGTAACGCTTCCAGTTCTTTATTGACCTGTATATCACCTAGTGATAAGTGGCTGTATGTGTATGTATAAACAGTGTTTATATCACTGATAAAATGTATATGTATTGATTTAAGTGATAAAATACAGATGGACACATTTGCCTCCTACCAAAAATACTTTATAGATACAATCTAGGAGCCTATGTAGACGAATATTACTCATTCAGTACTCAAAAATGCTAGATATATTTACAGTTTGAGCATGGGATTAACTACTGCAGCATTTATGCTTAATGGCAATCATTAAATTTAAGCCTTCTAAATGCAGAAAATCACAGAACCGGTATCAGCTGTAACCAAACAAGAAATCTTTTTCATACAGGCTGTCTTCACAGATGGAGAGTTTGCTTCTACTTTAATGCTTTTAGTACTGTCAGATAAGAAGTGCATAATAATTAGAAGCCAACTCAACTAAATTCTAAAATTTCAGCAATAAGGGTTTTAAATGCTTTTCAGCTACAAATCATAAAGACATAAATTTACCTCCTAAGTGCATGAGGCTGCATTGGAAAAAGACATATTCTACTGTCATCAGTGGATGTCTTGGGAAGAATTCACAAAGCTAGCCAACTCTTCAGAAGGCTTCCTTCCTCCTTTTTCTTACTAAGTAACTGGCATTTCCTAGGAGTTAATGTAGGTCAACTATATGAATACTTAATAGCTAAGCTTCCTGTGACTTTAATCAGACAGAATGTACAGAGAATAAACAGTGTGAAATGAGATCTGAGTTTATCATGTGTTCACTCATTGATTTCTTCAATGCCATGAAATTAAGTGGAAAAGATACTTTCAAAGTATAAAAGTTATCTTCACTTAAAATTTTGATTTATTTTCCTTCTACTGAAATTCATTAGACCAAAATGATACTACAAGTATGTTTAAAATGCATTTGCTTTGAGCAGATGAATTTCTTAAATGTGGGAAAGTAGACAAATAACATATTTTCTTTCAAATATCTATTTCAGAATACATTTCTGTGATTTAGATTTTTTTTTTTAAAATGCTCCAAGGCTGTTGTTTGAAAACCTATATTTTGCATCAGTAATTTTCAAATTCCTTTTTTTTTTCTTTTTGTGAACTGTGAAAAGTAATGCAATACACGTTGAATTTCTTGTCTTTTCCTATGCTTTCCTTCATGTGCTGTATCCAGCATTCATTGCTTCTATGATTCCTCACCATTACTTTTTGACATGGAAATGGTGCAGGACATATTCTAATCAGGTCTCAAAACAAGTAGAGAATGTGAACATAAAATATGTGAAGGAACAACATGTGAGACATCTTGATTTCATTTATTCCAGGATAAATATATTGACTTTCCAATTAAAGCTCTGCAATAGCAAATTATTTTTTAAATCTACTAAGTTTTTCAATTGAAATAATTAAAAAATCTCTCAGTGACTGTGAAAGACATCTCCTGGATTAATCTTACACTTCCATAACTGCAAGCAAGCTGATTATTCTGTCCTCTTGACTGAGTACTGTCTTGTGGTTATGTCCATTTAAAGCACGCATTTTGAGCCACGCTAATGTGCAATAACATGAATGTAAATACATGGAAATACTACCTTAGGAGCAATTTCAACTATTAGTCCAAGTGAGAGTTAAACACAGGGTATTTGGATGTGCAGTATGCAAGCCTAATTAAACAGACAATTGCCAATGAAGCTTTAAAACTAGTCCTATTGCACATACAAAATAATTGCATACGCAATTTGGCTTTGTCTTGCACTGTGCTTCACAGATTTATTTTTAAATAACAGCTCACTTCTTATGGCACTGCTTTTTGCTGAGAAAATTGCTAAGCATTCAGGTTTTATTTGGTTTTGTATATTTGGATTTCTGATTTCTTTCTTTTCAGTTCTTATATGGCAGTAATTTTCTTCGCAGTTAAGAAAAAATATTTTGAGGGAAATTTTAGTAAATATCTTTTATGTGTATATTTTCATCAGTAATATTATGACAATTTTCCAAAATCTGTATATTTAGATAGGCTTTAACAATAGGTCCATTGATTTAAAAAAAAAAAAAAAAAAAGACAAAAAACAACACCATACTGCAACAAAACAACTAAAAAAATGAATCCATTTTTTTTTCTGAATAGATATTCTGCTTCCATCAGAGCACATTGAAAATTCATGGGAGTAAGGGGGAAAAAAAAAACCAAAACATTTCAGATCATTGCGAAAAAAAAATATAGTATCATTATTTGAGACGTGAGGGCTCTTCTTGACAACAAAGGTTTTAGTTCAAAAGCACTGAGTAACCTGGAGAAAGCAGTTTCAAAAACTGTCATTTTTGTGCCAATACTGAGACAAACCAGCTTAGCAAGAGGAATGCACCAAACCTATTTTTCCACGGTCAATGCCTCATCACCACGTAATATTCAGAGGTAGCATACTAGACATCAGCTCCCCCAGAGTTGATCTTCAGTTGAAATTCACCATTGCCAAACCTTGCCTTTTATCAATATCAATAACAATCACTGCTTCAAATTATACTATTTTAATCTTTTAATTCAATTTGAACACAGATCCTGTAGGCAATGTAAAGGAATACAGCAAGTGAGAAGTCTTCACCCCTCCTTCTCTCCTCCACGGTACTTATGGCACTGATGCCAATGCCGTATTGCACAGATTGGGCTGTGTGTCTATTTAGCCTTCCCAGTTAGATCATGACTGTGTCTATTCCAGGTTCTGTATTATGAAAAACAAAGATGTTTTTTGGCTCTGCCTCTAGAGTTCTTGTTTAAACACGAACAAATTAATCCACCTGTTTAGGTAGGAAATGTTTCACTCAAAATTGCCACTGACAAATGTGTTTCAAGAAGCGTGGTTTTAGTTTGGGTTGTTTTTCATTTCTTGCTACTTGCAGAAAAGAAAGGCAGGGTGAATTAATTTGGAACAGAATAGATGGGAGAGATGAGATGGAGCTAATTTAGAAGATCTGTAAAAACTCTTTATTTTCTTTATGCCACTTATGACAGGAAAGCAAATGCATACTCATAATAATTCTGCTGGCATCAATGGAGTTATTCTGTGGAATAATTTGACCTTCAAATTCTAGTTTTCCATTTCCTTACACCCTTTTGAAGTCACAGATACATGCTCTGAATAAACAGTAATTGTGATATTTGATGGTTTATATCTTCTTCTCATGTAGGTTGAATTAACATATTAAGTGGGAAGCTTAATATGGGATGACTGCACCACCTCAAATCACCACTTCCCCCACCCCCTCAAAGTTACATCAAAATACTGTTTAAGATATTGTAACTGTGTCTTTGGCAAGGCCTCATTTGAGATTTAGAAAGTGCTCTGTAAAGGATTCTGTTTTCATGTGATTGATGCATTTTTTATTAAAAATACAGGTTTCAAATATAGATACAGATTTTTTGATTTATCTATGTACAGAGGTAACATTTTATTTGACTTATTTTTTAAACACAAATTAAGTTGGAAAAGTTTCTGGAGGTCATGTAGGACACTTCTGTCTTTTGAAATACTGCTAGACATCTGATCTTTATTTGAATCCTGTGACACCACTGCTAACATCCCCAGAGGAAGCCATCTAGCTTTTCGTCTGAACAGCAAGTGGCTTCCCAGCTCAAATGCCACACACTACACAGCCTTCAGCAGTTGCAGCAGTAAGGCCAGGATCTCTCCAGGGTCCTTCTGCCTCCCCCACTTCCATGCCAGTGCATCTGGTTAGCTCCAGAGCATCGTGAATGGTACTGGTTGTTAATGTTTCAGCAATCTGAAGTGTAAGTTACCAAAGAAAGTTTTGTGTACACAAGAAGCATGTAGCTCAGGGTGGGAAATTCTAATAATTTTTGAGCAGGAAACACTATTTGGTGACATCTTCCTGTTCAACCCACAACTTTCCATATTATGTAGAAAACCTCTGTTTATATTTATTTAGACCACATTCAAAATGCAGTGTTCTAAACTTGATGGAGTTGCAAATATTTGGGACTTTTCTTTTTCTGTAGCCCATTTGATCTTTTGAAGGTGACTCCATTCAGTGTCATTAAAGAACTTCCAGCATATATTAATATGGTGAACACCATTTTTTGGCCTATTTTTAGTTATTTAGCGCTATATAAGATATTCTGAGGTATCCTGGTATTCTATTTGGCCATCAACTTCCTCTCTCTAAGTTCAAAGAGACTTAGTCTTAGTCTTCCATATATTTGGGACTGTATTGACCGCATTTTTGATGACTTCCTTTTATACAAGAACATCCAGAAAAATGTGCATTTGAAATCTACTTGTCTTCTGGAATTATTTTTTTTCCTATTGGCTAAGACTACATCATTATCTCCTAACTTACTGATGTTCTGTACATAATTACAACTCTGTTAGACAGGAAGCCAGATGTACAGATTCCCAACAAAAGCTGATAGCTGGAAAAGAAATGTTATAGTACTCAAATTATTATTTGATTTTTTGCGTTTCACATACACACTTTTCTGGACTTATGTTTCCTATGTGGTAATGTATACCTTATATGGTAAATAAATGCTGCATTACTTACCTGTGTACAAACTATTCTGATACCTAGACACATAAGGATCACTACGGCATTCCCAAAGGATGAAAATCTATCCATCCTCTTTAGGATATGTATGGCAGACTGGCATTTAAGAGGTTGGATAATTACATTAGAGTTTATCATTGTGATCCACTTAATTTTAACATTAATTTTTGGCAGAAGCAAATAATTATTTGGACTGCAAGCTATGAAAACAAAACAAAACAAAACAAAAACTTAACACTTTGTTTAAGAGCTTTGGATTATTGGGATTTTCCATTTATAAGTAAAGAGTTCTCAATGTAAAATAATTTATAAATGTCCTAGGCATCAGAAAATTTTATTTCTTAATTTTTCTCAGTCCTCCAAAATAGTATGTTGTGGAATTAAAACTAGCACAGCAGAAAAAATGAGTACTTGTCAAAAATCCCAAATAAAAGTCATGTCTTATTCATTCAGAAAGAGCAAGAATAAATGTATAATGTAGTCTGTAGTAACAGATACTTACATTTCTTGCTTACATGAAAATTAAATTATCAAGCATTCTTACTTCTCCAAAAAGAGATTCTATGTCTGCTCTAAACATTAGAGTTGAATACTTTGAAATTCTGGATACAAATGATTTCTTGTTAGTTAGCGATTCTGTTTTTCAGTACACTGGCATTCAAAACTGTTTCACAAGAGGAAATAAGGATTTTCTAAACCTATAAATGTATTTTATATATGTAATTTGAAATTCCTGTCCTTTGTAAAATGAAGAAAAACGCAGCTGAATAAATATCTATCATAGAGCAGACGAATTTTGTTGTGCAGGTCTATTTATACGCAATGAATTCGCTGCCTTCACAGAGCTGCACAATATTATACCTTTGTGCTACTGTACAGCAGTTATGAGCAGGGAGAAATGATTTTTGCAAAATATTTTTTTTATCAGAAACCATCGGAAACTGCATCTTTTATACCTTGAAATTAAAACCTGGCATTCTTCTAGATTTAATTACTTCCTAATTCAATATCAAAATACAAAAAAAAAAAAAAAAAAAAACCCAAAAAAACAGTCCTAATTGTACTGTTTAACTTCTGCTTAATTTTGTAATTTATGTAGCACACCCATGATTATTATGAAAAACAAATCCCAAACTCTTCATAGAAATGATTGTTAAACATTGGAGTTGCATCAAGTGCGTTCAGATGTTTATAAGTTATCCAGATGTCTGTCTGTATTTCAGCCATAATTGCTGAAATACAAGCCACATGAGCTGTGCTTGGGAATGGGGGCACTGTCAGACCAGGATCCATGTCCGGTGCAAACAGCAAATGAAGTCAAGCCAGATCCTGATGGCCTAGCAGATTTTATTGACTTGTATTACTCTTTCCTTTAAGATCATTGCCCAGAGACAAATTGACCCTTATATATTTTGTGCTACAGCGGAAATTTGAAATAGAAAGAAAGAAAGCATTTCTTTTTACAGCACATCCATTTAAGTTTGATACATTTTCCTTCTTAAAAAGTTTTAAATGCTAGGTTGATGGAGTTGAGTATAGTAACAGTTAGAAGAAGAAAGCAGACTCATATTATTCTACACTGCTTCCCTTGCAGCTGTATAGATTCAGAGTATGAGATCCATTACTTTGTACATGTGTCTCTTCTATTGTAGTACCAATTTAAACAGCCCTCCCTTGTGCAGTGCGATTTACAGGCAAAATCCTGTGCTTACATCACATATTTTTATGGGATCGAACCGGAGACAATTGACATGAGGGCAGTACTACAAAACAAATTTTAGCTGCTAAAATGAGTGATAGCTGACAGGGACTACCAGTAAAGGATCCAACAGGTCAAAGAAAAACAGAAGCCAAAGAAGAGAGAACATGATGTAGAAGAGGGTTGATAAAAGATACATTCTGGCCTTTCAGGGAGAGTAAAGAATAATAGAGGAAGATAAAGGCATTTGTTGTTTCTGCTTCTGATAACAACAGAAAGAGGAAAGTGAGTCTGTCAGCACAGCATTTTCAGCAAATAAATAAGTAAATACAACAGTGCTGGCAGCAGTCAGGCTAAGTTTGATATGTTAAGACATTTTAGAGGAGACTGCCACTGAGATTTTCAACCTGCTCTTCTGCCTTACAGGGCTGAGATAACGTTTCTTAACATATTCAAAATTTGGCAGGCTTTTACGAACCAAAAGGAGCTTGTGGAACTTTAGAATATTACCTGTCTCTGCTTGAATGCTCCTCTTCCCACAAGTTTTGTAACTTTATGTTGATTCCATGTCTGCAACTCAAGATTAATTCACATGGCAAATCAAAGGAACAATTTAGCTAGTGTCATGTAGCTATATGTCATGTAGCACCATTTAAGTTACTCGAATGCAGCACATGCATGGGGCTGGCATATACAACACAGGACCTTCAGGACAATCAAAAAATCAGTGTGTGGCAGGTATCAGCCACCTGTTAGTATGCAATACCTAAGATGCCACCACGTTCAGGCACTAGAATTACGCACCTTCCTTCACTTTTAGTAAGAATCATGTAGGAAACAGA
This sequence comes from Bombycilla garrulus, assembly GCA_013400315.1. Taxonomy (NCBI): domain Eukaryota; kingdom Metazoa; phylum Chordata; class Aves; order Passeriformes; family Bombycillidae; genus Bombycilla; species Bombycilla garrulus. The sequence continues at coordinate 25,040 of VXBU01003787.1, forward strand.
TGTAAATTTCATTTATTCCCTAAAATCTCCCTCAAGATTAGATTTTCTATCCATGCAAATAGTGACTCTGCTAGGATAGCTCTGTGTGTGTGTATTGTGTACACAAGCATAACCAGAAGATAAGCATGCCACCGTCATAAGTTATCTGTGAGAAGTGTGTTTTTTGTCTTCAAGGACCTCATATGGAAAAGAAAACAAAACTCTCTTTAGAAAACTGTTTGGATTTCAGCTCTAAAACCTCTAAGGCAACTTTTCAGACAGGCACAGTGTACCGTTGATGGCATGACTTATCTCATTGCACTGTAATTTGGAGTTGATATCACTGAAGTTATTAAGGTCACACACATTCAAACCTGTGGGAAAAGAAAAAAAAAGAGATCTACTGAACTACATAAAAGCAGCATTTCTCCTGGAATTGCTGATTCTGTTTTCCAAGTTACATATTTCTCAACAAATTGCACATGCTTCAAGATTTCAGCAAGACTTTGCATGAATTATCGTGTACTCCCTTTGTTACAGGAGGTAAAGAATTTATTACTAAAAAGCTATTTTCCATGTTCAGAACTATACTGAGCAGGTTTTTTTGATCCAAGAGTTTTGTGTCATCTAGACAATGTTGTCATTCAGTTTTGATAATCAGATGGTCTATTCTGCCCCAGTTACTAATGCTGTCAATTTGATAGCTCAATTTTAAAACACTAGTTTTCCCAAAAGAGTTATAGTAATGCCTTTGAAGACTGAATTTGACTGAAAAATTTAGAGTAACAAAAAGAACACAAATAAAATAATAGAAGCTTTCCAAGGTGTTTTCTAGCTGTCCTGGATCAGTTAAGGATATCAATAGCCTTCTGAAAGGGCAATATGTGCTCTAACATAAACCAGGAAAAGAATAAAAAATAACACCTCCTCATCATTCAGTAAATCATGAGAAAAACCTCTTTAACAGTGTAATTTCGAACTGAAAAAGTAAACAAAATAATTATTCACTAGACTACTATACTATTCCTTGTCAGAAGCTTTTGCTTAGCTATGACTCCTAAAGAGGCTTGGGCATAGACAGGAATTTATAAACGTGGGTCATTCACTTTGAATTCCTGTAAAATACAAGGAAAGATTTTGATGCTATTATTGGGATACACAAAGTTTATCTTAATGAGTTTGAAACTAAAACCACAAAGAATATATTAAAAATCTATCCTCAAATAGAATAGGGAAACAGTCTGGCTTGCATATATGCTAGCAAACTAAGTTAGCACCAAGACAAACTGGAATAGAACAGCCTTTGTCTATGGTTCCAAGCTCTGAATTTGCAAAACAACCAATGATGAAGTTGCTCCATGGCCCATGCCTAACTGAAATTTGCCCAGGATCAAACCCCATGCTAAAGGCCCTTTTAAGAATACAGCTGGAGAGATGGTCAGATTTCAGCCTGAGAAGATTCCCTGCCTCTTTAATTCATGAGTAAAGAAATATCTTAGTTACTAAAATACTAAATTTCAGTGCTTTTCATTTCAATACCAGATAATAGTGAGCAGAGTCTCAGCTCCTATAACAGTGAAGCCCATTCTGAAATTATATCCTCAGCCCATTGTTCCAGCTGGTCAAGATCACTTGGAGGCTTCCCCCCTTCCAGCAGATCAACACTCCCACCCAAACTTGGTGTCACCTTTGAACTTACTGAGGATACATTTAAATCCCCTTATCTAAATCATTGATAAAGATGTTAGCACTGTCCCCACTACTGAGCCCTGGGGAACACCACTAATGACCAGCCACCAACCACTCTCTGGGCCCAGCCATCCAGCCAGTAGGGTGCCAAGCAAAAAGTGCAGCCGTCCAAGCCATGTGCAGCCGGCTGCTCCAGGAGAATGGTGTGAGAGATAATGTCACATGCTTTACATTAGATATACATGAAAATACTTTACATTAGATGGACAACATACACAGCCTTTCCCTTATCTACTGAGCATGTCACTTCATCATAGAAGCAGAATTAATACTACTTTCCCCCATAATTTAATTGAAATACATATGAATTGAAAGGACCAGTTTAAGGGCTAAACTTTCTGTTCTTTAAACAGTTTGATAAAAGAAAAATATATACATGAATTAATGTGGAATTTGCAGACAAATTAATTATATGTAGAAAGGCATGTATATTTCATAGGTTTCTCTGAAGCTAAATCATGCCTCTTTGTGTTTTTTCTTAGATGTGAGTAATAAAAAACCCTGGCATAATGGAGTATGGACATAAAAGCAATGCAGTAAGTAGTACAGATAGATTTGAATGTAATTACCCTGGATTTAGGTACATGAGTTTGTTTATATCTTATCAATCCAGTATAAAATAGAGGAGTTCAAAGCATGGAATCACCTTTGCAAATCCTGCAAGTAAAGAGACCTTGAATTGCCAGCCAGAAGTTTCTCTTATATTTCATTAAATTTAAAACTTCCTTCAAATATTTTTTAGTGAAAAGCCCGCCTGTATACAGCATCTAAATTTGGTCCTCTGTAGACAACCAAGCCTATATTTTCTTGGTCCTAAACCAAGGTCTTGACAACCGAGTGTCATCTGAAGAAATATTTTGTGAAATACTGATTTCAACAAAAAGAAGGAGCTATAATAATCATTATACCAAGTAGAGTGTTGACGATTTTTTATACCGATTACAGGAGAATATTCAGAACAATTGGGAAAAGATTCTGAGCACATACTACAATTGAGAAAGTCACTTTATCTTTCTGTGTTCAAGTGTCACGCCACAGTTCACTCATTGGCTTTAGGGGAATATACTTGGATTTACTCTGGGTGGTACACAGGAAAAACAACAAAATTCTCAGGAGGTTCAATAAGAACTTTTTCTTGCAACCTTTGGAACACTCCAACTGAATACGGCATGTGGCAAATTTTAAATGAGCAATCTTTAGCTTATCCAGACACACAACAAGGCACTTAAGACATTGACAGGAAATTTTTGGTCTGGCTTACAGTATCTTTCAGGAGAAGAGGAAAGAGAGAAGAGAAAAGAGAAAGAGAAAGAGAAAGAGAAAGAGAAAGAGAAAGAGAAAGAGAAAGAGAAAGAGAAAGAGAAAGAGAAAGAGAAAGAGAAAGAGAAAGAGAAAGAAAGAAAGAGGAAGGCAGTCACCACTCTAGGATTCAGCATTGTCTCAGCTGCTTTGAAACCCATGGGTAGTCAAGTGTTCCTCGCAGCACACGTCACTGTCACTGTCCTTTTATCTGCTCTGGTCTGCTGAGGCCATCGTGCCTGCGAGCTTATGCTGATTTCAGCGCTAAAGTTTCACGCCTGCATTTTACACAGAGCCAGAATGTTCCCAGCTGGCCCTTGCAGTCGACACCCCCCTTACAGTGGTGGTCAGAGTTGACTTTTCCAATGCTCACACACTTCACAGCGCAGCGCAGGAAGGCTCAAAGGTGCCGGGGGGGGGGGAGGAGCAGAGCACCGTCCCACCTATGGCTGAGCTTACCCTGCTCCCCAGCACTTCCAAAATGGTTGTTTTGAGCCAGTCAGCCTCTCCTCCAGTCTCCCACAACAACAAACAATTGATTTAGTCTATTTTAGATGCCAAACTTCAGACAAGATGGATTACATCTTTTAAGTATCAATTTTATTGAGAAGGGATTCTATGCAACTAATCCAAATGTAGGGTATTTGACTTCAGGCGCTGTCATGGTGTTTATTCAGAGAGGCAGACACAGATGAAGAGGTCTGATTACAGCAAACTGCTAATGATTCTTAGAGAGGTTATAGGGGGTTTTTTAAGCAAATATAACTCAATGAGGACTTTGATTTCAGGTGCATCTTTGAGCAAAGGGTCTTTTCCTGTTATTAAAAATGATGAGGAGAGCTACAGCTTCAGCCTGCCTCTGATTGAAAAGGCAGCAGTGGAAGCATGACATGCTTTGGGATGTTAATTCTTCCTTCATATTTATGTCAAATCAAGTTAGGAAGATACTGTACAAATGTCTCTTCTCTGTCAGATACAGATTTGGCATGTTCCAGGAAATTAGGTCTTACTCTTTTAAATGACCTGTGTACCCATGACTATGAATTTCACAAAGTTATTTTCAAAGGAAATAGAAAATGCTATCAACATTTAATTTCTGGATCATTTATTGCATTTTGCCTTATGGAAAGGATATAATAAAAGAAAATTTCACATTTGAGATGGAGACATTCTCTGTCAGCTACTTTCTACTTTTGTTACTTGAGGCTGGATTCTAACTACTTTATTTACAAAAAAATACAGATATCAAAGCTATTAATATTTTTAGAATATTAATTCTATCTAAGAAATAATTAACAAAAGTTAGCTAGTCTAGATGATAGCACTGATTCATTTTACTTCTCTTAGATGCCTATGTTAATAGATATATCTCTCTCTGGAGGTATGTATTTCTCTGACATGACTATGAAGAAAGTCTGTCATGACTTACTTGGATTTAAATGCTTAGCTGTTAGACATAAATATTTATGTGAGATAAATTTCACACTATGGGAGATGAAAATAAACAAAAAAAAAGACATGAAACCACCTAATTCGTTATTTTTAATCATAGGTATATAATATTGCATGTATATATTATCATATATATATATAAATGGATTATATAAATTTAAAAATATGTTTATATTATATATACAGTTTGCCGTTAACAACTAGAAAGTTTCATTTATTAACTGTTATTATTTCAGAAGACAAACAGATTTCTTTTGTATAATTATTCATGTTAAAGTGCAGCAAGATCCTAAATTTAGAGGAAGGAATATTTAGAGCAACATTCCTTGCTCTAAAACAACTACATGGGTGATGACATAGCAGTTAGCACAGCAGTTCCACCAGCATCATGTGGCTGTTGACAGCCTGGTCATAGAGAGAAACTCAGCTTTTCCAGGCTGTCCTGGGGAAGCTGTGAGAAAGTGCAGAGAAAGAGTCAAAACAATATCTGCACCTGGTGGTTTTGAACGTGTTATGTGTGAGCTACATGTTGTTTAGATGTTTTTCAAGAGGTTGTTGTCCTTCTTTCACTAATGGGCTGAGAGGTGTCACTTGCTTGCTAACCTGTTAAACCAATATGAATCTACCTAACAAACTCATCTATAAAAGGATGAGTTTTTTCTTAATAAATGCTTCTTTTGCCTTCTGTATGTTTGGAGTCTTTACTGCAGCCGTACCAGCAGTTCCTAACTCAGTGACGACAGCATCACACTTGTCCAATAGGAGCAGTAGCTTTAAAAGACATATTTTTTGCAGTTGTGATTAGTCACAGTCACTCTCTGTTCACATTTTTCAATGGAGAAAGCTGGTCTCTAGAAACAGGTTACTGAGCAGACTGTCTGTTTACTAGTAGATATACATACTAATTAATGTGGTGAGAGTGGTAATAATTGTGCCTCCACAACCACAACAGAGCACAGAAAGACAATAGCAAGAAGGGGACCCAAATAATACTCTGCCCTTATTATTGATGACCAGGACGAAACAACATTTGTTTAGCAAGAAACTGCTTTTCAGCCAAGAGTCTGATAAGAAGCAGATCTTCCAAGGTGGGACAGTGCTTTTTATCATGCTTGTGTCCTCTCTTACACAGCTGTCTTAGTCACAAAACTTCCCCTTGGGAAGGTATTGGGACATTCACACCTAGGCTTGAGGGATTTTATCCCTTCTGATGGAACATATCTGATTAACTATGCTGAGGTGAGAGGCAGCTGTCATGTCTTAGAAGGGATCATAAGCCATCAAAGATCTCCGAAGTGCCTTCCAAACTAATTTCTGGAGCTTTCCACTACCAGAGTGCACATGATCCACAGTGTTGCAATAGACAGTGTAAAATTTCCTCCCCAGGGAAGGTACCTGGGCATTCCCACTTGAACTTTGTGGTTTGAGAGCTTCCTCTGTGTCTGATGGATGGAGAGTGTTGTATGTACCAATGGACATAGAAATTGCAACAATCAAGCCTTGTCACTGGATCCAAAGGTGGTGATACCTTTGCTACCTACTCTTATTATTTCTTTATCTTTCTTTCTTTTCCTTATATATTTTCTTAAGTGATGTCTTTATACTTTCTTTTATATAGATAATAACCTAAATAGATACATATCTCCTTTCCAATGGCACCAAATTTTTCTAAAATAAACCTGCCATACATATACATATACATATACGTATACGTATACGTATACGTATACGTATACGTATATGTACACGTACACATACACATACACATACATATACATACACCAGTAATTCAGTATCATTTCAATCTAATCCACCCCAAGGGATCTATTATTGACAAGAACCTCAGTTACCCCACTTTCAGCGACAGGTGGTAACAGGGTCACATAGCGGTTGAGTGGTGAATGTTTCAGCACTGCACATGACTTAATATGGGATGTTCTGAGGAGGAATGAGAGGAAGGAAAAATTAATTTAAGTGATTTGGTGAGGAATACATATGGATAAATAAATAAGAGGATAAAAAAGCCCTGTCATGTGTCAATAGTTTGCTGTTCAGTATAATTCTATGTATATGTACATATATAAATTTTCACGCTGAAAAAAGGAATGTGGATGTGACCTAATCACAGCTTTCCAGTACCTGAAGGGAGCCTACAACAATGAAGAGATGGACTATTTACAGGAGCCAAGGGAGAATAGATTCAAACTAAAATAGAGTTTAGACTAGATATTAGTAGAAAATTCTTTGTTGTGAGAGTGGTGAGGCCCTGCAACAGGTTGTCCAAAGAAGTTGTGGATGCTCAACTCGAAAGGGTTCAAGGCCAGGTTAGATGGGGCTTTGAGCTTACCCTGGCCTAGTGAAAGGAGTCCCTGCCCATGGCAGAGGGATTTGAGCTACGTGATCTGCAAGCTCCCTTCTAACCCAAACCATTCTCTGATTCCATGGTATATGTGGTGAACGTGTGAGACCTCTATGCATGTGCCTACTGATTGTATATGCCCAGCTTTGCTACAGGTTGCACCTGGGAGCACAGAGCTGCAGCAAATTTGCCTCAGGCTGTAGGATCTGGCTCAGTGTTTTTCTCTTATGATGCCATCTTATTTATGTATGTGAGCTCTGCTCCACATCTGACTGCTCAGATACAAGGTAAATGCACAGATACACTTTTGAAAGAAAATATCCAGGTAAGTGCCCACAGGTGTAGCCCTTCCCCAGTGGATCCACTGTTCTTTCTTAGAACTTATGGTATACAGTATTTAATCTGTTTTCTACATAAATAAAGTGATGATGAAGCATAATGAGGCACAACTCAGCCTTCCTGAAATGTTATCAGCTTTGCCCTATGTTGTACTTCCATTTGTTTTACAAAAATATCATCTACGCTTTCCTATCACTTTTTACAACTAAGTGCAAATTCTGCATTTTCTGTCCTTGGGATAATCATTTCCTCATGCCATTCCATGGTCTTGTCACATTTTAAAATTCAAATATTTGTTCTGTAAAAAGAGTCTTCCAAAAATACAGAAAAATATTTATTATTCGCATTTTAAAGCATCATGTGAATCAATTAATTTAGATTTATTTCAAGTAGCATATGTTTCTTGAGCCATTGAAAATACAGAAATTTTCTTCATTATATATTAAAGTTTCTCAAAAGTCTAAGGAAAATAACGCATCAAATACAAAAAAATATCCATAATTATTGCTGGTAGCTGTTAGCTACTGTAATTTATGATTAAAAATATTGGATGTCTCCTACATATTTATAGTAGCCAATATTATTTCAGCACTTATGAATAATAAAAGTAAGCATGCTTCCCATATGGCTGATATGAATTCATTACTACTCTTGTTAAAATTTGAATTAGGAACTCAGAAAGCTAATTATGATTTCTTGTTAATCTTGTTAAATGAACATGCAGGGATATAGCAGTTACTGCTTTAAGCTTTTCAAGTTTACAGACTTTAAGTAGAATAACAAATATTTGATAGAAGTGAAATAATTTGTGGGCAGAAAATGTGTTTTATTAAAATTTTCCTTCTATTGATATAGTGTCCTCTCTGCCTTCCGCAATTGAATCTCTCTTTTCTTTCTCTTACTACTCTCTCACTGAGAGGTATCTAGAGGTGGAAGGGAGGAAGGGAGGAAGGGAGGAAGGAAGGAAGGGAGGAAGGGAGGAAGGAAGGAAGGAAGGAAGGAAGGAAGGAAGTAAGTAAG
>VXBU01003787.1:33255-78249 GCA_013400315.1 Bombycilla garrulus
AGGAAGGAAGGAAGGAAGGAAGGAAGGAAGGAAGGAAGGAAGGAAGGAAGGAAGGAAGTGAGACATAAAGAAGGAAAATAGGAGCTTTTAGCAATGCATAAACCAGGTGGTTAATACTTATTACTGCTGTTAATATTTCCCATTATTTGTTCCATAAAAATAATCTTATTGGGAAGCCATGACTGCCATTGTTTCTGGTTACCTCTTGAGATACCCTCACTGCTTTTGGGATCTGACATAACATTCTGTATTTCTTTCTCCATCGCATGAAGCTCAGATGGCATGGAATGCAAATTTCATGGTTATTGCCAATGAAGAAAAGATATTCATGAATGAAGAAGTGCACTGTTAGAAAGTAAATTAACATTCAGGAACAATCCTCACCATTGTAAACACAATTAACAGATATTCTTAAAAAAAATTTAAAAAATAAAAAAAGAGAGAGAAAGAGAGAGAGAGAGTGACAGAAGGGCAATATTTTCTAGTGTTTCTAAGCAAAACCAAAGCAAAATAGATGATAAGAGATTTCAGTTTGAATTTACAAACAATGGAATTCACAGTTACTAAATATTTCACATTTTTATGGTTTGCAGCTGTGTTTAAATAAATCTATCTAATTATATTGAAGACTGCACTGTAATCACAGACTAATCCCATTTGCCTGCCCAGAACATGATAACAATGAGCTTGACTGGGTTATTAAAGTTTACAAGTGGAGTGAGTTTTGGATTTATCCGAAGGTTCTCGTCTTCCTTCCTTCCTTCCTTCCTTCCTTCCTTCCTTCCTTCCTTCCTTCCTTCCTTCCTTCCTGTTTTCTTTCTTTGTTTGGTTTGTTTTGTCGTTGGTTTTTTGTTGGCTTTTTTTTTTCCTAAATATGACTGGCTTTCTGCTTCAAAAGAACCATGTTTATGACCTTAAACCAAAAGTAAGAAAGACAGATAAGTCAATTCATGACACTTTTCCACAAAGACCAGACCATCTGGACATTCTGTGTTTGTAACAGGTGCTTCTGGGACTTAGAGCCTAATTCTGGCCCAGATTCTGTTCTGTATGGGTGACTCCATTACTGTGTGCAACTGCACATTGCATTAATTGAAGGGACTCAGAAAGGCCAAGTAAAGTAATTAGTCAGTTGGTCATGCAGAAAAGAGACTAGTGGCTTAGTGCCACCAAATGTTGAATGCACAGATGCACAGCACCATCAGCTTTTGCTCTCTGCAGTACTCTGCTGATCTCCGGCAGGTAGAGCAAAGATCTGTCTTAGTCCAGGTTTTCAGTTTCCTGGAAGCAACAACATAAATTTCATATCCACTTGAGAGAGAAAATCATGAGTTTGAATGACCTAAAAAAGAAGCTACATCAGCATAAAATTGTCAGAATGGTAAAAGTGTCAGATGGGCCAAATATGGCAGTTAGATTTTTAGGTTCCAGACTGAGTTTATAGGTTTATTCAGCAGCAACTGATATATGCAATATAAGCTGTAAAATGGGACATATTTTGATTTTATAAGCTTATTTTTTTAACTATTCTGTTTTTCTTTGCATGTACTTGACATTTTTTGTAAGCCTAGCTATTTTTGGGTCAGAGTGTATCAGAATTGTTAGTTAGTGTCACCTGGAAAGTTTAGAAAATATCTGCTCTGCTACTTGTTTCCACTGAGCAGTGGAGATAAATGTGGGCGGGGGGTATTCAAAAAGGTTGTGAGAGTGGTTTATAGTTCAATTTTTGCGTAGCTTATAGAAGGAACTCAAATCCTTTTTCTATATCTTTCACAGATGCTCTGTGTGCGCTGTTCTGCTGTACATCCACTCAAAGTGGATGTCATAAAAAAGTTTGGATTGTTGCAGTTAACTGTAATGTGCAATTCCTAGACTAAACCTTTATTTTAAAAAGCATATTTTTTTACTTTCTGATCAGAAAAAAAAACATAATTAAGAACTGGTAAACTGAAATCACAGTTTGCCTAGGCCACTATTTTCACTATTATGTTAGGTTTTACACATTTTGTCACATTGAAATAATCCTGTGCATCATGCATTGCAATTATGTACTCTCACTGCCTTAAATCATAGAGCTCACTGCAAAAATTACTTACAATAGTAAGATGCAGTATTTGAAATATTATAAAAAGAGCTTTAAATCTCTACTTTAGTCATCTTAGAACTCTCTAGTCATATTCTCTGTATTTCCTATATACTTTGATAACCAACAGCAGTGTGATCAACTCCCACAAGGGCAGAACAGCCCTGCAAAGAAACCTTGACAAATTAGAGAGACTGGCAAACACCAACTGTATGAAAGCTCCACAAGGGCAAGTGCAGGATTACTCACCTTTGACAGGGCAACACAGTTTGTGTGAATAGACTGGGGAATGATAGGCTGGAGGGCAGCACTGCAGAAAGGGAGTGGGCTGTCCTGTTTGATGACAATTTAAATGAGAGTCAGCTGTGCTCTGGCAGCCACGGGGTGCATCAGGCACAGCATGGCCAGCCAGGCAAGGGAGGGGATTGTCCCACTCTGCTCTGCACTGGGGCGGCCTCACCCTGAATATTGTGTGCAGCTTTGGGCTCCACAATATAAGAAAGACATAAGACTATTAGAGAGCATCAAGAGGAAGGCCATGAGGGTATTGAAGAGTCTAGAGGGGAAGCCTTATGAAAAGGAGATGAGGTCACTTGGCTTGCTCATCCTGGAGGAGACTGAGGGGAGATTTCATCAGAGTCTTCAACATCTTCATGATGAGAACTGCAGGGGCAGGTGCCAATCTCTTCCCTGATGTGACCAGTGACAGGACTCAAGAAAGCATCATGAAGCTGAGTTAGGATAAGTTTATATTCATTTTTAGTGGACTAAATATTTATTGGTATAATTTCAGCTGCATTGTTTTAGTTCAGCTCTGGAGTGCATTCATAAAATTCCCTCTTTTCCAAGTCTCATATAATCCTTTCTTTTACTATGTAGATTGAGGAGGAAATATGGCCTTAGTCTTTGCCACTTGTTGAAACTAACAGTTTTTTTCCTACTACACATATTCCTAAATTATAAAAGATGGGGGCCTACAAGTCAAAATAATCAGTGTTACCTTAAACTTTACATTTTAACATGGAAACAACTACAAGAGCTACCAATTTATATGGACTACCTTTTTTTAGTCACTATGACATTTTTAAAGAAGCTGGAAAAATAATTAACTGAACTATAATATTCAGACATATCTTGGTGACAAGCATGGAAAAAGTAAGATTTAAATAGTTCTAGAGGAGTTAAAGTGAGGTAAAAAGCCTGGGAAAGATATATGAACCCAAGATACTGATCTTGTTTTATAGGTTTCAGTATTACTCATCTGCATTGCCTATTTAATTTGCATGAGCAGGCAGGGGAATCAAGTATCCTGGAGAAAAGGATTCAGAGGGCTGATCATCCTGTAAAGTTTTCAGTGGGAATTGTACATATTCATCTCCTGGGATTACTGAGCATTTTACATGCCATATATCAGTCCCCTACCTAATTAACATACAGAACTGAGTTGAGAGACAGTACAAAGAGATGATGTGATGTGTAGTGATTTAAACAGAATTGCCAAATCTCATTGTAAGCTCACTGGACTTTTTTTAATATCCTGAGCACATAGTGCATGATTAAAAAAAACCCATATATCAGTGACTTTGATCGGATAACAAATATTGGAAACAGGTTTATACTTTAGTTGGAATACAGCACTCCTCTGCCCCCAAAATTCATAAGGAGTAGACAAGTAATCTAAGGTGTTCAGGTGTCTGATGTAATTCATCCTCTTTTCAAACAAAGCAAAGTGATTGTCATAAAATACATGGATCTTGAGTTGGAAAAAAAAAAAGTCTCTTGGAGGCAATGAAGATTGCAGACACCCTACCATACTGCTCTTTTATTATTTAATTCTCACTTTTTGTGTGCATTTCCTAAATAAATTCAAATATTTGGAATAATGAATACTAATCCTAGTCTAATTTGAATATTATGCAACCATGTATGGTTTCCTCTATGAAATTTCCTATAAATTAGAAATAACTCCAGATTCAGTCACCCCAAATTTGTGCCAAGGTAGCTAGGAGCAAAAGCTTACTTTCAGAGTCTATGTAAGAAAATATTTAATGGCAGCCATCAATACTAATGACAAAAATAAAAGAAAAATGGCCAGATAGAAAATAATGTTTTGAATTTACACAGTGGGTAGAAAAATATTAAAAAAAACATTAATGAAAATAAAAAATTACTTGCTAGAGGACCTTAGCCACATAAACCCTAATGATTTACTTCAGATTGACACAACTTATTGGATCACCACTGCCACTTAATGCTGTGTCACTGCTATGCCCTTTGAAAGTGCATCATTGAGGATAACCTCATTGGCAGGTCTGCCATGAACTGCCAGATGGCAAACTGATTCAGGGATAACACAACATCAACTACTGTATAATTTCCTTAATTTATCATAATTTTTCTGCTGGAAACTCCACAAACATAATATAGTCTCTGAACAGCTGGAATATGTGTTTGTATTTAGCTATATGTATAAATTATATGATTGAGCATCATGTTAGCTAATTGTTTTGTGTTTCTGAGCAAAGACTGGGCATATATCCACGACATGCTTGATTTTACAATATTGTCCCTTATATTTAAATTAAACTTATAAAAATCCTACTTAGTCTGTAAATTTACTCCAATCCAAACAATGTAACAGTGTTGCAGTAGAGTAGAATATGGAATAAAAAACAATGAAAAAATTTTAATGCTACATTACCTCAGTTATAATCAAGTTATATAGTGAGAAAGATTAACAGTTTTTTGACTCAAAAAGGACTCTAAGAGGAAATAGTACAATCAAGTTAGCCTTGTGAAATTTAATCCGCTGAACATCAGCACATGCAAAAGTATACAATGCTTGTCAAATGTCAGTATTGATTTGCTATTATTTTTATTTTACATTTAGTACTATATTTATTTATTTACTCTGTTATTTATGGACACTTAACCTCTGTTCCATGACTTCTGCAAATGGAAGGTGGAATCACCTGGACCATAACACAGCCCCTGAGTGTGCAGCTGAGTGAGAAACTATCTTAACTCAAAAAATAAATATTCTCTGAGGAAAAGAACCAATTTATCACTGCTGCTCCTACTCCTATTTGCCATCTCCTGTCACATGGCATGATTTAACCAAACTGGAAGGACAATCTGATGTTTCTAGAAGAGAATCAAAATCTTCAGCAAAAAACAAAGTTTTTATATTGAAACCAAAGCCTACTACCAGGAGAATCAAAGTGTCCACAGACAGAACTAAGTCCTTTGGGAACAGAATAAAATCCTTCAAGAGAAGCATAGGGACTCTTCAGAGGAAACAAAGAACCTTGAGAAACAGCAAAAGGCTCGCCAACAAAATAAAGCCCTCAGAGAAGAGATTAAGGCTCTCAAAGGATAAGAATGAGCATTTGCATTGAAGGGAAAAGCTCTTCAACATGAGATTTTAGCTTTATGAGAAAAACACAAAGCCTTCAAGGAACAGCTTAAAGCTCTTCAAGAGGACAACAAAGCCATTCAGGTAGAGGAAAGAACTCTTTATGAAGAAAATAATTCCCTCAGTGAGAACAAATTTGCTCTGCAAGAAGGGAATATGCCACTTCAAATAAGAAAGAGTTCCTAGGAGGTTAGGAGAAAGCTCTCCAAGAAGAGCTCCAAGACCTTCATGAATGGAATAAGATACTTCAAGAGAAGGAACAAAGTAATGTAAGTAAAGAACCAGGTGCTTAGAGAGATTTTGCAGCAGGAGTGAAGAGTTTAGGAAAACAGTAATTTTTGTTGTTGGCCAAATATCAGCAAGTAAGAGATAAAAAAAGGCATCAAGAAACCTGTTAGGCTTAGTGCAGAGGTCTAGCAGAAGTGCTGAGGCATGTATGTTGGTATTTCAGATACTTGAAGCACAGTAAATTACTGCTGCAATACCTAATGCATATCTGTAGATGTCTCCTTTATTGAGGCATTGAATATCACAGAAAAAAAATTTCTTATTTTAGTATTTCAAAGCTTAGATTAACAACTTTTACCATAGAATACTGGGGCTATTAACAGAAAATGGATTCTGATGTAATGCACATTAAAGTCATATACAAATGAGATTGTGACAGACTTTCATTTTTTACATCCAGATTAACCAGTAAAATTACATTTGATATAATTGATATGAAGTACTTTCAGAATATGCTAACAAATTATTTATCTCTGAGGTTTTCCTTCAAAGATCCAGTTTTAACTTGAATTTTGAGGAAAATAATTCACTATATCTGTGCTACTAAAAAAATACTATGAAGCAAGCTTGAACACCATCTTCTTGGACACACAACCACTCTACTTTGCTTCTGCTTTGTGCAATTTCAAAGCCAACAGGTATGCACAATTATTGCCAAAACAATACTTAGACAAGCTGGTGTTTGTCTCCAATTGTATACATTTCTCAAATGCTAGCCTTGTATGCTTTGTACCCTTTGACACCTTTACATGAATTTATATCACATTTCAGAACCATAAAAAAGTTGCAGTGTGCAAAAATATTATTTCAAAATCTTGAAACAAAAAAAAACCACACCAGAATAAAACCAACACATTGAGACTACCTGGTGTGTATTTAGGAAATCAGGGAGCAGAACTCATTGTACGGATGTGACCAAGTCTCGTTTTGTTAAGTCTAAGTATAAAAAGACTGACACATAAGTGAGTACTTGACACATGATCTTGAGTCCAGGTTTTTGGAAAGTATTTATCATTCACCGAGAAACTGAGTTAGCAACAAACTCTATTAAAATACAGAATACTTGTTAGCATAGAAACTGTAGGGGTAGCAAAGAAAGTTTTCTAGTCATGGTTCCAAAATCTCAAGGAGAAATCGTATTTCAGGCAGTAGAGCAAGGATATGTGTAGCCAGTGCCTGAGACAGACAACTTTACATTTTCTTTCTTTTGCCAAATGTTAAAACTTTAAATATTTGTATTTCTGATCTTAAAGATCAGATAGGCTTCATAAAGTTGAGCACAGTGGTGTACTAGTGTACATCATGCCTGAGAATACTGATGCAATTTGGAAATATTGTGCTGGAGCAGCATCAGGATGGTTTTTTCCTGTACAGATTATTTTCCAGTGAGAACACTGACAAGACTACTTTATCGTCAGTTTAGAGATTTTTGATTCAGCCCCTTCATTTTATACAGATATTTTTATGTAAAAGGCATTGTCAGCAGATGTCTATCTTGCTTGTAGAGATCTTGTTTTATGGTTTGAGTGACCATAGAAGAGAGAGTAAGGAGAGATGAACTGCAGACTACAGAACAGTACTTGAACCTTTCTATGTTCTTGAATGTAGGCTAAATTACATGACTACTAATGTAAATACCATATAATAATTGTTGAATATCATGTGAGCTAAAAAAAATCAAAAAAACCCCAACAAACCTCTATAACGATGGAATGATTTAGGTCAGATAGGACCTTTAGAGACCACTCATTGAAAGCAATGACAGATTTCAGGTTACTTTACATAAGAAGAACATTAAGCAAGGTTACCTTAGAATGGGGGAAGAAAAACATATCTGTCTCCAGTACTTGTCTGGTTCTTCTGCTTGGTTCATTGGGCCAGCACTAGACATGTCTGATGGGTCATGGCTGCAGAGGAGGGTGGCAGAGCCTAGAGCCATGTGGGCGTGGCTAAGTTGCTGTTCTATTTCACTCACAGCATCTCTGAGGAACATTGTTTTGGAGGAAGAGAATGGTGAATGTACTCTGTAAGTGTCCCTCAGTTCCTCTGGAGGTGTTTTATTTTCCTTTTATTTTAATGCCTCTGGTAACAGGTGCTCTTTCCAGCGCAGGTATAAATCAGGGCACTGGGGACTCCCTTGTCTTGCTGCATATTTTGTTCAAGATGAGTTGCTTATGGCAGTGTCAGAGCTTGGCAAAGCCAGCTGTGACTGGTTCAGAGTAGTTTGGAGCCTTGTCCACAGAATGCATCCTGCAGCCACCAGAAACCCAGCCAGGCTACCACTTACATTCAATACAGTATTCCTTGTACCTGCTTTATTACATCACCCATCTGAGAACGGTTCTGTCCCCCAGCCTAGACCTTGTGTCAGATAGCTTCTTCAGCTAGGTATAAAATGAATGCATGGGTGAATTTCACTCATGGCATTTTTCCATATTGGATAGGCAATTACAGCTTCTGTGCCTTGCAACTCAGAAATACCATTTTCCTGCTAATTTTTTCTTCTATTATGCCCATTCAGAGTTGAATTGCAACAAGTTTCTCAGATAATGCTTCTAATCATGATTTGCAAAGCCCAACAACTCACAGTTTTGTCTGCATGGCAGTAAGAAATCCTAAGGATTGATTCACACAGTAGATAGAGGAGTTTGTGACTGCAGTGAACAGAATTTTTAAAATTCTAATGCAGAGGCAAAAATTGTTTTCTGGACAAGAAGTCAGGGCAGTAAGTTGGGGTAGTCAAGACATGCTTTCTGAGTCAAATGTCAGACTCATGCAAGCTAGACAGTCCTGGTTTGTGCATAATTGAAGTGATAGCTTATGCTTTGTGTCAGATGGGATATGTATGTAAGGAGTAAACCCTTACACTGACATAAGACAGAGTTTGTTGTGCAGCAGTGTTGGAGTGCATAAGATAGAAGCCTCTGAGTTCCTAAGAGAGAGGAAAGAATGGAGGATTGAATAAAAGCTTTTAGTGAAATTAAAATATATTAAACCACACAGACATGAAGTAGAAGTGTATGTTTAGTTTTAAGTAAGTAAGAATATATGTTAAGTGCCTCAAGAGTGTAAAAAGCCCTAAAACCTAGTTCAGTAACTTAGCTCCAGACATAATGAAAACATTGCAGAACATTTCTTGCATTTCTAGACAGAACAGGTAGAACCATTTACGTGAACAGATAGAACTATATGTGTAAATTATGTGTAAGAACTGACACTACTTTCATACTTTAGAATTGAGCTCTGATAGGTGTAGCAAGAATGTTTCAGAATCATGTTTTTAGCTGACTAGATGATTTATGAATAAAATCCCCTGTATTGGGGTGAGAGGGGAAGAAGATGAAAGAAGAAAGGTGTAGGAGCTGCTGTCACTGCTGCTGCCACCGCTCAGGACTCTATGCCAGAAAGTTTTTAGCACAGACTTTTATTCTCTGAACTCTTTGCCTTCGAGACTGATGTATTCCTGTAATAAACAACTTTACAACAACCAACAACTGCTCTTGTCTCTTTGAAGACCCAGACCCAGGAAAACCTCAACATAGCAGAAAGTCTCAACCTTTGATCTTTATTACCTGTGTGGTGACCAGCTGAGGGAGAACTACCACTTTCCCCATGGTAACTTGATACACATAGCTGTGTGCCCTGTGAGACACTCACACAGAACTTGCATTTAAACTCATGCATCCTCATATCTGTGAAGAAAAAGACATTTCTCCTGTTTTCTGATAGTCTCATATCCAAGTATGTTGCTAGTTCTGTTGAAGTATATGAAGATGCTCTTCTAGAGCTGCTTTCTCTAATTTCTTCCTTCCCTTGCCCCTCTTGGAATTTTGTGATGTATTTACTGAGAATTAGGGTCTATGATAATAACTTGGCAGGATTATGGTGTAGTGATGATAATATGCCTTTTGGAAAATACTGCATTTATTTCTAATAATATGTGGGGGTATTTTAATTCTGGGATTGGATAGTTATATAATGAAGAAATATGGTGCTTTAATTTTTCTTTATAGAATTAATATGATTAGATTTATTTGCATACAAATAAATTAATTATTCCATAAATACATTATGTTTAAAACATTACAAAATTATTGTGTATAATTAAAAACTTCTAGTATGATTAACAGTGTTTCAAAGTATTCTAAATTAGCTGTTTATTTCCTGTGAAAACCTGAACACTGCTGTGGCATCAGGAGAGATGATAATGCTTCAGCTAAATCTGTATAACAATAGATTGACTTTTGTGTGATGCTGAAGGTCTTGGGGTGTAACAAACAGAATGAAATCCTGTTGGAGGTGTGGTGGGTTTACCATGATTGGATGTCAGGTATCCATCAAGTCTGCTGTATCACTCCCCTCCACAGCTGGACAGGGGAGAGGAAATAAAAAAAAAAAGGTTCATGAGTTGAGATAGGGACAGGAAGAAATCACTCACTGATTACCATCACAGGAAAAACAGACTCAGTTTGGGAATATTAAGTTAATTTGTTACTGATCAGAACCAGAGAAGGATAATGAGAAGTAAAACAAATCTTAAAAACATCTTGCCTCCTTCATGGGCTCTACCTCCTCCATGCCAGCAGTGCAGGGAGATGGGGATGGGGGTTACGGTCAGTTTATCACACGTTGTTTCTATCACTGCTCAGGAAAATGAGTCCTTCCCCTGCTTCAGTGCAGCATTCCTCCCACAGGAGACAGTTCTCAATTAACTTCTCCAATGGGAGTCTTTCCCACAGGCTACAGTTCTTCATTAACTGTTCCACTGTGGGTTCCTTTCCTATAGCATACAGTCTTTCAGGAACAGCCTCCTCAACTCTGGGCTCCTTAAAGGGTCACAAGTCCTGCCAGAAAATCTGTTTCAGCATGGGCTCCTCCCTTCATGAGTGCACAGGTCCCTGTCAGAAGGCTGCTCCAGCATGGGTTTCATAAAGTTTCACAGCCCTGTTTCAGGCATCCATCTGCTCTGGCTTGTGTCTCCTCCATTGACCTCCACAGGCTTCATGGGGACAGCTTTACTCACTATGGTCTTCACAACATTCCTGGGAATCTCAGCTTCAGTGCCTGGNTTTCAGCATGGGCTCCTCCCTTCATGAGTGCACAGGTCCCTGTCAGAAGGCTGCTCCAGCATGGGTTTCATAAAGTTTCACAGCCCTGTTTCAGGCATCCATCTGCTCTGGCTTGTGTCTCCTCCATTGACCTCCACAGGCTTCATGGGGACAGCTTTACTCACTATGGTCTTCACAACATTCCTGGGAATCTCAGCTTCAGTGCCTGGAGCACTTCCTCCCCCTCCTTCTTAACTGACCTTACTGTTTCCAGAGTGGCTTCTCTCATACATTTTCACTTCTCTCTTTTCTCAGCATGTTTAAATCTGCACAGTAACTTTGTCTTCTTTCTCAAATATTTTATTACAGAGGTGCTACTACCATCTCTGACTGGCTCAGCCTTGACCATCTGCAGATCTGTCTTGTAACTGATTGGCATTGTCTCTGTTTGGACATGGGGGAAGCTTCTGGCAACTTCTCAGAGAAGCCAGTCTGTAGCCCAACTCCTCTGCCAAAACCTGGCCATGCAAACCCAATACAAAGAAAACCTGCAATCCCAAAATCCAGTTACCAGCAGTGTGCATCAGCGATTGATACTGAGGCCCATGCTGCTTAACAGCTTCATTAATGACCCAGAGAATAGGATGGCATGCACCCTTAGCAAGCTTGACATAAAACCAGGAGGAGTGACTGATATTCCCAATGGTTGTGCTGCCATTCAGATGAACGGACTGGAGACTTGGACAGATAGGAACCTAATGAAGTTCAGCAAAATCAAACACATATTTCCCCAGAGAAATTCCTGTGGAGAAATAAGCTCATGTACCAGTAAATGATTCCTGCTGACCATCTGGAAAGCAGCTTTGTAAAAAAAGTGACCTGAGGCACTAACAGACACCAAGTTGAAAAGGAGATGTCAGCGTGACCTTGCAGCACAGAAACCTAATGGTATCCTGGGATGCATTAGGGAAAAGTGTTGCCAGCAGGGAGGTGATCCTCCCCCTCACTGTGGATGAGGCCACCATTAAATAGTGCATCCAGGTCAGGACACCTCAGTACAAGAGAGAAATGGATTTATTGGAGAGAGTCAAGTAATGGGCCACTGTCTCTTAGTTTAAGTCATTGAGTAGAAGCTGACAGACCTGGAAGTTTTCAGCTTGGAGAAGATTCAGGGGAATCTTGTGCATATGTGTGGATAACTGATTTGAGCAGGGGAGGAGGGCAGTAAAGAATTTGGAGCCAGACTCTTGTCTGTGTTATCTATTAAAAACAAGAGGTAATGATCAGAAATTAAGATACAGGAAACCCAGGGAATTTTTTTATATTATTAAAATCCCCACACTTCTTATTTTGAGAGTTATCAGCCTTTGGAATAGGATGTCCAGTGAGACTGTAGAACCTCCATTTCTGGAGATATTCAAAACTTTAATATCTTGGACTTTTTCCTGGGCAACCTCCTCTAACTTGTTCTTTGACCAGGGGGCTGGACAGCACAATTTGCAGTGGCCTCTTCCAACATCAACCATTCTGTGATTCTTTGGCTTACTATTCCAGAAATTGAGACCATTGATGTGTGCTAAGTATTTTCTACATCTAGCCTAACTTGAATGTTTCTTTCCTACCATAGGGTTTCTTTAAATTTTCCGTAAGAAGACAAGCAAAAGAGTCTCAGAAACAAGATTTACACTGAAGTACAGACAATATATTTAAAGAAGGATGCTATTATCAGCAGCATCATAATCCAGTTCAGACCAAGGTTAGAAAAAACAACATTTTCTGAGGATCATTTCGACTGGGCATTTAACAACTATCTAATTGAATGGGATTTGAATTGCATCTCTTACAACAACAATGAAAAAAAAGGTAAAAAGAGAGAAATGCTACTAGAAGTCTTTAAATGCAATTATAATATGAAAGATGTTAAAGATCTTTTGAAAATACAAGTTCTTTAAAATTATAATTTTTCATATTATTGTTTTATTCTTTATCCCTTTTCCTTCTATCCCTCTTATTATTTTTTACCACGGTTAAAAATGTAAGATATGGGGTAACTAACATAAGTTGAACCTGCCTTGTAATAGACGCTTTCAAAAATTGTGAAATTCCCAGATCTATAGGTAAACAATATTTATTACATATTTTCTTTGCCACAATGAGAGAAAGAGGAGTTAAAGGAAAAGTAATTGCAGGAAAATAGCCTCGCAATTTTCCTTATCAGGGTGGTGAATTCAACGTCCTACTCAGTTTCTTTCCCCCCAATATTTCTAAGTTTTTAATGTGCATGTAAATGACTCATGAACTTTTGGAGCTACCTGAACAAACACTTTTACATACAGGAGGGGACAATTTTTGGTAACGCATTGCATGACTGTGCTGATTTTGTACGGGGTAGTTAATTTCCTTCACAGTGTCTGGCATGGGGCTGCGTTTGGGATTTGTGCCAAACAGAGAGTTGATAATACAGAGATGTTTCTGTTATTGCTGAGCAGGGCTTACACAGAGCCAAGACCTTTTCTGCTTTTCCTACTGCTGGCAAGGAATGTGGGGGTGCATGGAAAGTTGGGAGGAGACAGAGCTAGAACAGATGACCCAAACTGGTCAAAGGGACATTCCACACCATATGGCATCATTCTCTGTATGTGAAGCAGTAGGAAGAAAAAGGAATGTGTGGGGGGATGTTCAAAGTAATGTTGTTTGTCTCCCCAAGTCACTGTTACATGTGATGGTGCCCTGCTCTCCCAGAGATGGCTGAACATCTGAATATCTATGGGAAGCAGTCAATGAACTTCTTGCTCTGTTTTTCTTGCATGTGGGGCTTTTGCTTTCCCTATTAAACTGTCTTTATTTCAACCTGTGAGTTTTCTAGCTTTTACCCTTCTGATTGTCTCCCCAATCCCACTGGTGGGGGACTGAGAAAACAATTGCATGGAGTTTGGTCTCTGGCTGGGCAAAGCCACACACTCATGGACATATGGAGACATCTGCATAGATACTTTTAACATACAGGAAGGGCATTTTTTTGCTTACATAAGATATGTAAAAGACAATGCTAGCTACAGGGACTGCAAGCACATAAAACCAAGATAAATATGCTGTGAGTATAAGACACAAGAGAAATAATATCAGATGCTAACATTGTGGGGAAACGTGAAGCAAAAGTAAGATGCAATCTTATTTATGATCATTCAAAAAAATAAAGTTTGCATTTTGCATTCATTTTCCAATTAAATATATCTTCAGAGAATGCTTCCAGATGATGGACAATTTTGCAGCACCAAAACCATCAGATTTGAGGATTATATAGTGATCAAAATTATTATAATGGGAGGAAAAAACAGTCCTAATTTCAAATACCAGCAAAAATCTTATACATCCTGAAGCAGTCTTAGGATCTCAATATTATCTCATTATCCAGAACCCTTAGAGGCATAAAAGGAAAGTTAGAGGGCTCTAAGGGAAGGGGTAGCGCTACTAGCAGAATCACAGCAAAGATGCAGAGAGATGAATGGACATGCCTGCAGCTTTACTGAAGGAGCAAACATGCCAAAGATGAAAGTGCAGTGCTGTAGAGGACTTGTAGGTGTTTTGCAAGGAGTTTACAGAAAAAAATACATCATTAAAACTATGTAGGGAGGAAATCTTCAGTAGGGCATTGCCTAAAAGCAATATCTCTGTACATTAGTGAGTTTTGAGTCTCAAGCTACTCAGCATCTTACACTACACCCTTGGTTCCAAAAACAGAGCAAACAAAATCCTCAGCATGGTATCCACCATGAATGACCTTAGTGCTGTCAAGTGTTTGCCATGCAGTAGTGAATTTAATAAAAGTCAGAATTTTCTAAAAGTGAAAATGATTGCTTGAAGAGTCTGGAATACATTAACAGCTAGTAAGCAGGAACAATTTCTTCTGGGTAAAAATTGTATGCCTTTCCTTGCATTGCAGGAGAGAACCTCTGTTCTTGTCAGATGTTAGGGAAAGTTGAAGTTACCACAGCAGAAATGTGTTTGGCTCTACATTTAGCTCCTACAAAGGACTCTTTTAAGAAAGTTTGTGCCAGCTGAAGGCAAAGCTACGAAAATATGGTTTTGTGCTAATTGTGTGGAAAAAATATTTCTAACCTTTGAAAATACTGCATTTTGAGTTGCCCCAGGAGACTTTTTTAAACTAAGTAGATATCTCATTCCAGTGTCCTCATGGCATTAATTTGGAATATGAAATACAATATAAAATAAAATATATAATCAACAAGGGCTCCAGAAGGCAGAACTATCTGCCAGAATAAGGCTTTGAGGCCTATTAAAAAGATCAAATTATTGAATGTCAATAAAATTAAGACAATTGATGTATAAATTCAATACACAAACTTTTTGTACAAGGGAATACACAAATCTTGGTTGGCAGAGTTGCAAAGCTTCAAAAATTCTGAGCCAGATGCCATTTTTCTGTTTCTCCACTACATTTACTGCCATTGGATATGCTTCAGCTCAGTGGACCCAGGAGTTAGTAGACATAGGTCTTAATAAAAGGCATTTTTTATAACTTAGGATGAATTTTAGGAAAATGTAAAATAGATGAGTATAGCTTTCACTGAAGCTCCACTTGCTGGTTATTTTACCTGGAGCATAATATTAACAACATCTGTGGGTGAGGAAAGCTGTTTAGAAGCAAGCTAAATAAGACCAAAAATAGGCAATACAATAAAATAAAATAAATAAAATATAATAATAAAATAAAATAAAGTAAAATAAAATAAAATAAAATAATTAAAAAATCAAATAAACAATTAAACTAAAATAAAATTTAAAAAGAGGATTAGGCTCATACAGTTCATATTGCTTGAAAAATAAAACCCACAGAAAAAAGGAAGTGCTTTATTCTATGGCTGCATATAGGTGAAAAGTTTTTCTTAGATCTCCTGTGGAAGGACAGATAATTTAATAACTACAGTTCTCTTGCACAATAAGAGGCAGATTGATGAGAAAATTATCTATCAGACCCAGGACATCCAGTCTCTACATGTATAATAAACTGTTTCAGGATGGCCCACTTCTCTGGGCAGGCTATTCCAATGCCCGATCACCCTTTCAGTGAAGACATTTTTCACTAATATCCAATGTAAATGTTCCCTGGTTCAGCTTGAGGCCATTTTCTTTGGTCCTGAGAGGTTCACCTAAGGAGGATATTATCAGTGTATATAAATATTTGAAGAGAGGGTGTAAAGAAGACATGGTCAGGCTCTTTACAGTGATCTCCACTGTGGGGTCTTCTGAACATCAGGAAAACCTGTTTTACTGTCAGGGTAACTGAACACTGCTACAGTTTGGCCAGTCTCATCTGTGGAGATACTCAAAAGCCACCTGGACCCTGTCCTCAGCAACTGCCTCAAGGTGTCCTTGAGAAGGGTGGTTACACCAGGTGACCTCCCAAGGTCAACTCAAATATTCTGTGATTCTATGAGTGAATGATCAGGACAATTGTTCCTCAGAAGTTTGAAAAGTAAATTCCAAAGAGGAAATTAAAGAAAATAAAATTAAGGGTGAAAAGATTCTCCCCAGACCTATAAGGAAACAGGATGAAAAGATAAATTTGCCCAGAGTCTGTGGAGGGAATGATAAAGATCAGGAATGATTTAATTGTTGCTAACCTACTAAAAACATGTTCTATTCTTGTTTCAATAAAGATGATGATGCATGTAACACCAGTGGAAATGTAATCTAAAGACAATGAGAAAGAGGAATTAGAAAATCATATATGAGCTGTCAGTAAATTTTTGTCTGCTTGTCTTCAATTTTATCGAATATCTGAAAAATCTATGTCCTGACTACTTAAAGAACTAACATATTAAATAAGACATTAACATTATCCTGGCAATCTAGTAGGAGAAAAACACACTATTTTGATTTAAAAAAAAATTAAAGCAGAAGAAGAGAAGTATAACTTTATTCTAAGGATCATGTTTAGGGCTTTTTTAATAGATTTTTAATTAAAGACACCAGTATTATCAAAGACAGAAGGAAATGGACAATGTTATAAAATATAAATGGACTCATTGAAGATATATCACATTAGAGTTATTACACATCCTCCCTAATAGATTCATTTCCAAGATAAGGTTAAATGAAAAGACTTGATATCTAAACAGCATGATATTACCACAAAAAAATTCAAGTTGGAAATCTTCCATCAGTTAACAAAAAATTTATAAAATGGATAAAGAGACAATTTTGGTGATTATTAAATGCAGGTTTCTGAAATAAAAGGGAGATTGCAGTGTTTCTTGGGTTCAGTCTTGCAATAAGTATTTATTATTTTCCTAATTGGCTGTGTTTTCAAGCATAGGTCCGGAAGTCCATGAAAAACACAAAGCTGGAAATCTTGACCAGCCCTCTGAAAGAAAAGAATTGTGTTGAATATTGATATCACAGAAACTGTATTGTAATTTGAAGTACATAAGATCTCCCTAAACGAGGAGTTGATTTTTAGAGGCCATGACAAATGAAGAGAAACTGTGCTGACCATAATCTGCTGATTTCTCCATGAAGCCTTAGAACTTCAAGAGAAATAAATAAATATATATCTGAAAATCTTAGTAATATTTTTGCAGAAGGTAATCTTAATCTACCTGCAGCATTCATTTCTGGTCACATATGGTCAGGAAACACAAGTTTGAACTTGAGGAAATTAAAATGAATGGAAAAGGTATTTCACAATATGAGAATAAAAACCTATGGATATCTTAGTCTATAAGTGTTGAAAAATATGATTCATCTGAGTGGAAAATACAATGGGAGGAGATATGTTTAAGTACAGGATCTGTGGACATCCATTGCTCATAAACAAATTATTAGCAATTATTACAAAAGTACTTCTCACTGTAAAACAACTCAAAGACCTGTCAGCCATGATAGTTAGATGCAAGAAACTCATTGCTTCACATGTCCCTAGATACACTTCCTGTAAATGATCTTGTAATTTTTACTGCTCTTAATATCCAGTATGTGGGGTTTCTCCTAGTTGCTGAACAGGATTAAGAGATGTTCTACTCCTTACTTCTCATAGCATAACTTTTCTTCTTTTTCATTACACTTACATGGCCAGCTTTTACATTAACAAGAGGAACAAACAATACTTGATTTCACTTGGACCATATATCCATGTGACAGTTTTACAAGTAGTCTGTGTCAGTTGTATTGTTCCCAGGAATGGCAGATACATTCTAAAGAGTCACCAAAGTCTGGAGGACCTTTCATCTCCAGTGCTGATGGTGTGCTGTAGATGCGTCCCAGAAATTACTTTGATTATGATTCCACTGGGAAGGAAATCACTTGGGTGCACCACTGCTGTGCTCAAACACCTACTGGAAGATAACAGGTGCAAGGCATAGCCACACCTGAAAACAATCTGCCACAGATGCAGCTATTGAGGATGGAAATGTCAGAACCTGGCCATAGCTAGAAGATAATGAAGACAGAATGCACTGATGTTATTTAGAATTACTACAAGCATGTTTGCACACATTTTGTAGGTAGGAAGGAGCTTGCTTGACTGGCACTCAGTGTTCTGAAAACATCTTCTGTTGTAGCTGAGGAAGTGCCTTGAAAGCAGGCACAAAAAAGTGACTGGAAAAATAAGGCAGATATTCTGTAACTGAATATCTTCAGCATAAAGTTTAGTAGTTACCATGGTTTACCCTGACTAGCTTGAAAGAATTTTAAGACTCAGTATTGGATCTACAAAAGGCTTAGGCTCATGTCAGAGACTTTTAAGTAGATGTGCAATTACATTTCTGAAAAAGGAAGGTTGTTTCCTTAATTGAAGCCCAAATAAACTTCTTTTTTTTTTTTATATTGTGTATAAGGAAATATTAAAGTATTATAAAGTTTTCTGGGAAAAGAAAGGAAGCCTGTAATATAGTTATGTATGTTCTGTAAACATCTGGAGCATAGATGACATATAACAATGTATGTTCTATAAATACTTCTGATTAGGTGTCTACTTCATTCATATCTGTAGTTACTGCATATCATAAGACATGCAGTTTTGTCTTGCCTGATGATACCATCTGCTACTCAGTATTAGTTATGGATTGAAGGTTTTTATTTCCAGGCTTAGATTTTAGTGCTCTGTATTTAGTGTGAAGTCTCTATTAGGGAAAATGAAGGCTGGTGATGTTTTATTTAAAAGGAAGAAAAATATTCCCTTTCCTTTCAAACAATAAAGCTCTGAAAGCCAATGTATTGAACACAACTGTAACTTAAATACATTCACAATTACTGTGAAATTACATCATTAAGGAAAAACATCTGTTTAAGTACTTGGATGAATTGTGGGCACCTTGGTCATAAAGGGAATGTTGATAATATCTGATCTGCAAAATAAAGGTTCAAAAGTCTTTTCTGTATTACGTCAAATGACAACAATTCTCCATCATTTCCATGCAAAAGGGCAAAACTACAAATTCATTCCTGTCTAGACAGAAGAAATAAAGGGTTTTTATCTAAATTGTCTTGGGCCACTGCTGGGATGTTCAAGAAAAAGCTCTACTACTAATGAATAAAAAGACAATTTTTTTACAATTAATGAGTCATAGATATTTTAAGCACTGCAATTTGAGGACAGAAAGCTATTAGATTCAGAGAAAGAATGGAGGAAAATAATGAGATCAGAGGGGTGAGCTATTTTGGTACCTGAGAAAGGTTGTTATTCCAATTCAATATTTATCATGCAGTAGCAACTTTAAAATGAAGAATATAAAGCAAAGATGCTTGGATCTTGGATACCATCTGGAAAGTTCAGCTAAAGAGAATCAGGCATAAGGAAAGCAATAACATTAGTAACTAAAAATATGTCTTTAAAATACATTTTTTAAATTTTTAAATTCAAAACAGGGGGGGAAGCAGATGGTAGAATTTGGAAGGGAAGACTAGAAATTAACATATTAATGGCCAGATCATGCAGTGACTGGAATAAACAGATCTCTGCCATTGATTTTAATGAGAGTAGAAGAAAGTATGTCATCAGAAGTGGTGAGACAAGGTTGTAAACATAAAAACCATATTCTCCAATTGAGGGAGTTTTCTGCTTTGCAAACACAAATTTAACTTCAAGGGGCTAAACATAATCACAGGCCAAGCCCTCTAGTCAGGGGAACAGTTCTCTGAGAAACAGTTAAAAAAAGTAGCTTCATTCCTTTGGATTTAAATGATTTTTATGAGGGAAAGATGTGACACAAACAGGTACCCATTTGTACAGGAACTAGGGCAGCACTGTACTTTGAGCTTCAACAAATCTAGGTAGCTCAGATGAAGAAGGAAGAACTAGCTCCCCTGTAATCCTGTGCTCTCTCTACAAAGTTGTTTGTTTTTTTTTCTAACAAGATAGGGTATCTGTCACCAAGATATAATTACTGTTATATTGCAGAATTCCACTGGTTTATTACTATGTGTACCACACTCTATCTTGCAAAGCACTCTCTTGTAGGACATGAGGAGAAATGTCTTTCTAAAGGCCCCAAAAGCACAGGTTTGTATTTAAGCACCTAAAATGGTGTAATTTAACCTACAAAGGGTATGAGGAAGATTTTTCTCAGATATAAACCTTATTCTGTAAAGTAACCACATTACTGTGAGTGGAGTTGCATTTTCATACTGAATTGATCTGTTTAGCCTCTAAGGGTCATTGCACTGTGTAAGCAAAGAGCAAGGGATCAAATGTTAAAGAAAATATGATTGCATACCATAGTTTGTTATTTAAAAAAAATGTAGCTATATACGTTATTTATTAGTTCTTGGCTTTAATTAAAAACAAATAAAAGGGTGAATATAAATGGAATTGGGAATACTGTGCTAATTTACATTATTGTTTAATTTCCTGAAATTCAATAATTAAAGTAAACACTGATTATAAAACTATTTTTCATTGTTAAAGTGTAAAATGTACTTATTTCTCAAGTAGCCTTATGTTTTTACAAGAGCTCTCTCTTGTGGCTATTACTGTTTCTGCATTGTAACAAGTTCAGGTATTTTGAGGACCATTTGAAAAAGAATTTTTTACTGCAAATTGAGGTAGTAGGAAAAAACAGAAGTCTGGCCATGCAGCAGATAGGAATAATATAACTATAAATCTGGATAAATAATTCTTATTCACATAGGCTACTGAAAATTCTTTCCTGTATTTTATTCTAATAGGAAGACTTAAAATGATAAGCAGCCTAGAACAGATGACAAAAATTATTGCTGCAAAAGCAAAGACAGAACAACCAAAATAAATGTAACATGTGATCAGGAGAATTGGTCACACGAGGCTGAAGAACTCTTTAAAATTAATAAAGGAAAATGATGAAACTGCAATTGCTTCTGCTTCTTATATGCAATGATTTAATTCTGGTTTTCCTCTGCATAACAAGGATATACTTGTAGCAAGTGAGAGGTGTTCAGAAAGGGTTTTGAGTTGTTCTGTGGTGTGTTTGGTATTGGTCATCTTACAGCAGGTACTCATTTAAGTGAACTATGCTGAGGACCTTGTCCATACCATCCATCTATTGACTGCATCTGTGTCTGATCCCCAAAACTTTTACCTGCAACTGCTTCATTCTAATAAAAGGGGGCTTCTGGGAATCCCTTACAGTTGACCCAGATGTCTGGGTAATCTTCTTTTTCTGCCCAGAATGAAGGGATTTTCAATAGTACATCTGCTGATTAGGAGAGAGTACAAGACAAAAGAGCTTTGGAAATGGTGCCATAAAAGCAGTGTGATTGCTATCAAGGATTAGACACTTCATGTTTAATGCAGAATTTGGACATTTGAATAATGGAATGGGAATTGAATGAATCTCTGTTAAAGGGAGAAAATTGAAGTCTGGAGTTTAGTATTAATGGGAGTTACATTCAACAATGTTTGGCAAGTAGATTATTTACTCTTTGCTAACCTGTTCTCAAATGGTGATGAGCTGTCTTTAGGCAGGGTATGGGACCATTGTCTGACATGGCTTTTCTGCTTCTCAGAGGCATGTACTGATATGTAGTTGAAATAATAAGAAATTATATATCCAGCTTTCAATTTTCCCTCGCTCACTGCTATGCTACAATATTTCACTGACTCTCTTACTAATGTTTAGGAATACTTTGAGATCTTCACATGGAAGATGCTATATCAAAAAAGGTTATTGCCTCATGAAAGGTATTTAAGAAATTAAGTTTAAACTATCTGCAAGCCCTTGCGTAATTTTTGCATGCCTTTAACTTTCCATAAAGCTAATAAATGGCTTCCCAAAATAGGCAAAAATTTACCCTAGAAACCAAAAGAGCTTTTCTTGCAAATTAGTCAAACTCTTTTCAAAGTACACCAACCCCTAGTTTGTATAGCGCCAGAAGAAAATGATGGATGAAAATCTTCAATCTCAGAAGCTAAAGTTATGTCAATAGCTATGTCAGATTAAACAGAAGTCAGAAACCTCTCTGGGCATGGGGTTAAATTGAATGACCCACATCTATTAATAAATGCTTTTAGCAACAAAAAGAGAATGGCTACACATAAAATGCCAGCTGGCATTAAGACACAGTAGCTGAAACATTCAACTTTCTAAACCATATCTATGAATTAGTTAAGAGTTTGCTATTTGGCTCAGGTCAGAAATGTTCCTGAGAATGGTCTAAGAACTTAAAAATACAGACAATTGCATTGCCTGCCTGGTTCTGTTTAAGTTGCCACCATAGATGCAGTCTAGAAAGTGATTGTGCATGACATAGATGTAAAAGCTGAGGTCACTCAAGAGTGGAAGGAATTTATGGTGGGATTTAAATATTAAAGCTTTATCAAACTAGCTTGAAAAAATCATGTCACTATATTCCTGGCTTAAAATAATTCCTTTATCAAAGTTGGAGGGAAAAAGACAAATGGACTTAAATCCAACTATTGTTGAGTTTCCCAATATTAAAAAAATGACATGCAAAACAAGTAAAATTAATGTCATAGTTCTCAAAATACACTGATTCAACAGTAAATAATAACAAAATTTCAGTCGTTTCATTCGAATGAATAGTCTAGCTGGCCAGAAGGGCTGTTCACTGCTGGGGAATGGCCAGAGCATCAGAGGATATGGGGAGTCAGAGGGTGGTGAGAATTGTATTGTTCATCTTCTGTTCATTTTCTTTTTATTTTTATTTTTTTCTTTGTTTTTTTTTTCTTGATATTATTATTATTAAACTGTTCTTATTTCAACCCATGGGTTTTAGCTTCTTGCACGTCTCTTTCCCATCCCAGTGGGGGAGGCAGCTGGAGTGAGCCAGTATCTGTGTGGTGTTTATTTACTGGCTGGGGTTAAACCACAAAAAACACAAAAGTCCTTTTTAGAATGCAAGGTGGAGTATGAAGGGTTCATATAACAACAGATCCATCAAGAGCATGTTAAAACAATTTTTTATAAGCTTATGTAAGTTGAATAGTTGCTGCTTATAATATTTATTTGCTCAGAGTTGTGTTTGTTCTCAGAGCTGCATTTAACTTTACTTGCAGTGTGTGTTCCCTGCTATGCTATATATCACCTCTGGGCACTGGGCTAAGGTTATCATGTTGGTGAACTTTGTAGCACTGCGTTATTATATGATGGAATTACTGGTCCTGAAACTGAAATCTGAAATCTGTCCTGAAATCGGGTGTTTGTACTCAGCGTTGCCGTCAGCTCTGTACTTCGGGAGCCATCTATCGGAAATTATTAATAATTACATCATTTACCTGCTCGGAGAGACAGTCTGTAGGGGAGGCATCCTCCCATACCTTCTCCTGCAAGACAATTGCAATAGTGTTTAGGAATACTGAAAATTTTGACTATTGGGATGCTGAAGCCAACGTGGTCCTATTGCTAGGAACCATGAATGTGGTTCAGATCTTGTTTATGGTTAAGCAACCCAGTGTGACTACTCCAGCCCCTGTGACAAGCACTGCAGCTACACAAAGCCTGCTGATGAGAACCGTGGTCATTCAAACACCAGCTAGAGGCACTGCAGCTACCCAGATTCTGGCAATGAGTGATGCAGCTGAACCAGAGAACCAATCCATGCCAGCATCAGGCACCTCTCTCTATAAGCAGAAAAGAACCACAAAGTCAGCTTGCTGCTTACTAAAAGAGAGCAAAATAGGATCACTACATATTCTTGTAGGAGGAAGAAGCAGAACAAGAGGAAAACACCAAATTCCTATCTTTGAGTGTGTTATCACAAAAAAATTTCAGTGTGTTATCACCTGGCTTGTCTGATGCTGTGATAACAGGGCTGACAGCCTGCCATTAGAGGATAGGGAGGTCAAACAGATGGCATCAATTGCTAGGGAAAGAGTCTTTGATAAGGCAGCTGGATAAGGGACAGAATTCCTGACTCTCTGTAGGCAACTCCTGTCAAGTGTGAAGGAAAGGAATATCTTTAACTTTCTTTAAAGTTAATATTGTATGTCATGCAGGTAAAACGACCAAACGACTGCAATGGAGAGAGGTATCGTATCTAGCACATGAGGGAATTAGCTGTGATAGAGATGATCTATTATGATTTAAACAACATGCAGTCACCTGCAGATCCAGAAGCCCAAAGCAGATGAACCATGTGGTAGAAATTCAAATAGAGCACACAGTTTTCATGTGCCAACCCAATGACTGTAATCTGGAGATACAAAGAGTCAGCATCAATACATAAATTGTCTCACCAACTCTGGAAATACAAGTAAAATCTCTCTTCTCCCTATAGGATGGCCTCTTGGCTATAGAAAAACTGTCCAAAAAGTGGGAAAAACTATCCCAGGGGTTCCAGCAAATCAAAAGAGGATATGTCCCACTTCCCACCTATATGTACTTGCATCTCAGCTACTAACAGTATTTTTTTGCTCCAGGAACAACATACAGAAAGTACACATCATACAGTCTCCTGTGTGGCCACTGAGACAACATGAGGAAGTGGGACAGAAAAACTACCTCTATCCTAGAAGCATAGGTGTGGGAATTACAGGGAAAAACAATCACAAATGAGAGTTTTCCAGGAAAGTTGCTGCTCCAGTCTCCAGTGGGCAGTAACCCAAAGAGCATTGATTTTACTCCTGATCCTATGAGAAAGGAGTTTTTACAAGAGGTAGGTGGAGTATACTATGATCAGTATTAGAGGAACCTGGCCTCTGGCCAGGTGGAGGAGAGGGACAACCAGATTTGCTGGTATGTGTGGATTTGATTGCCTGGCACATCAGACTCACAGAGATAAAAGGGTCCAGTAAGATGCTGGTGCACAGTGTACCCTTATGTCTTGAAGCCATGCAGAAGCAGGACCCATGTGTATTTCCAGAGTGACAGGAGGATCACAGCAGCTAAACGTATTGGAAGCTGAAATGAGCCAAACTAGGAATGAGTGGAAAAAGTATCCCATTATGACGGCCCAGAGGTTCCATGCGTATTTAGCATAGACCAATTACTTCAGCAAAGGGTATTTCAAAGGCCAAAAGAAAACCATTGGCCCAAAAGAAAACCAGCCATAGTTGCCTTGGAGATGGAGGAAAACAGGAAGCTCTTCTACCTTGTCTGATCTCTCCCTTTTGTTGTGGGGTTGCTGAAAGCAAAAGGATGACAGTACAGGGCACCAGTGACAGTGTTGCACCAACTGAGACTCAACTGGAGAGCCAATGAATGATCAGCAGGACCCACTCACCCTATAAGAGTCCCACATGGATGGAGAAAAAGTCTTATGGCTTATGGAATCTAATTTGTCTGTTCAGCTTTTGAATCATTAATCACCTCCCTTCAAGCTTGGCTTGAGCTTGATAGTTCATCCAGCTTTCCATTCATATCATGGTGCACCTCTCCAGTACTATTCTGCCAGTTTGTCTCCAAAGGATGCATAGGATGTTGTCAAATAAGCAATTATTCACTCTATTTATATTTTTTTATATTATTTTTTTCATCCTAGATGATATTCCATTGTATGCTTTTTCATTCTTTATTTCAGATGGATACTTGGGGACTGGATACTTCTCCACAAGAACTGAGTCATAGAAGACAGAGGATAATTCTGCCTTTTCCATGACATTTTGAACTATCTTGCCAGCCCTGTTCAGCAGAGGACCTACATCTTCCAAGTACTTCCACTGAATTTCTGACCATGAAAAATAGCAACTAAAAATGCAGAAATAAATGAAGCATACAGATTGTTGGTACCTTGGATTTAAGAATTCATGTGTGGAGTTTTTTTGCTCCATGTGCAAAATAAAGTTTTCTCATTGTCTATCTTCAAAACAACAAATGTTTATAATTTCATACTTTAATTATTATGCCTTTGGTTGTATTTTCAGCGGTAGAACAACATACCATAGAACAATAAATAAAGATGTGACAAATCAAAAGGCTTTATTGTTAAACCAGAGCTTTTGTTCTACAATGTAATTATATGTATTTTTTCACTAAAATCTTCTGCTTTAGAAGACAGGTAACTACATTAAATTCCTATTCATATAATGAACAATCAAACAAAACAGAATAACAACAAAAAAAAAAAACCAATTCAAACAATAACCCCTCTAAAACTGTTCAGAATATTGAACAGAATTTAAAAATAATATGCCTGATTCAAGACAATCAAAAGACATAACATCTTTTGTAGTCAAAGGTATCTGTTCCTTGTAATTCTTATGACTTTAAGCCAGGGAGGTCAACTCTCTAATAACTATATAGTTGTAATTGAATTTATACATGGAACTGTAAAAAACATGGAAATGTGCCTTAGAATCTGCCAAAAAGGAAAGGCTTGTGAGTTGAAATTCTCTGAATAAAAATTCAGGATTTTTAAAAATTATAGTTATATAAGCTGCCTCTTAGTCTGAGCAGTATATGTCTTCAAGGATATATAATTTATTAGGTCCTAGTCGTTTTGCAATCTCTACAAGATAAAATTGTCTTTTTAAAGCTGATTCTTACAGTTAAAAAAAAAGTAAAAATAATCATAACAAGCTAAGTAGTTAAAATTTATGGGATATTTTTCCATGTTATGTAGATGAAGACTGGCTTTTTATGTTGTATGAATGTTGTGAAAGATATAACATCATCAGAAGTTAAATAAAGGACACACTGCAATAAAAATGTTAAATTAGTAACTCCTCTACTTCTTACATTTTCTTGTTTGTTTCCTATCAAATATTCAGTAGATATTTAAAAATTCTTAATCATTGTTTTCTTGATTCTACATTACTTTTTTTAATACCCAGCCAGCTTATACAGCTCATCTGTTCACAGAGCAGTTTGTCATGACATATATCATCTGTCATCCTCTAATATGGAAATATTAAAGGCCTTTAAAATACATAGGCAGCAAGTAAGGTTTCTATGCTTCATCAGTGGTGGATGTTGCACTGATTTTATCACTGTGAAAGAGCATAAGAGCAAAAAAGATTGAAAATTAAGTCAGAGCTTTGAAGGAATAAAGGTAGAAAAAGAAAAACTCAGCATTAATAAATGGAAGACGGAAAAGAAAAATTACTTTAGAGTAAGAAAGTACATAACCCTCCCCAACATACAGAGCAGACATTCAAGAACATGCAAAATTAAATTATAGTTCAAGTGAACTCTGTGGTTTATCTGAGAAGAGAGGAGAGGAGAGAAGAGNAGAGAAGAGAAGAGAAGAGAAGAGAAGAGAAGAGAAGAGAAGAGAAGAGAAGAGAAGAGAAGAGAAGAGAAGAGAAGAGAAGAGAAGAGAAGTACAGCAACCCTATAGTTCAGCTGCCTGACCTGTTCAGGGCTGACTAAAAGTTGAAGTGTGTTCTTAAGAGAATTTTCCAAATGCCTTGTAAAGACTGACACTGTTGGGGTATTCACCACTTCTCTAGGAAGCCTATTCCAGGGTTTGGCCTCCCTCACAGCAAAGAAATACTTCCTAATATCCAGTCTCTTCCTCCCCAGGACAGCTTTGAACCATTCTCATGCATTCTAGCACTGGATACCACGAAAAGATCAGCACCTTCCTCTCCACTTCATCTCCTCAGGAATCTGTAGATATTTGTAGGAGCTATGAGGTAACCCCACAGTCTCCTCTTCTAGGCAAGTCCATAGGATATTCATCAGCCACTCCTCGGAGGACATTCCTTCCAGGTCTTTCCCCAGCTCTGTCGTCCTCCCCTGGAGGACCTTCACATTCATCTTACATTTTGAGGTTCAGAACTCTACACAGCACTCCAGGTGAGGCCGCACCAATGTTGAATACAGCAGGATAATCATCTCTTTTCGCCAACTGGTTATGATGTTTTTGTTGCATCCCAGGATGTAGTCTTCCCTTCCAGCCTCCAGGACACAGTCCTGGTTCCTACTGAGCTGCTGTCGACCAGCACACTCATTTACTCTCTAACAATATTTGTTCCATGATCAGGTAGGTACACGTTAAGCACAGCCTCATGGACTAGCAGCCAGCAAGTGCTATAATGTAGGGGTTTCTGATGCAGACATGGGCTAAAATCTGTCACATACTTCCAGATGGACATATGTGAATATAGTGATATGTATCTAAATGTTTTGATCTGCTGTTGCATATATTTTAAAAGGTGTCCTTGTTTACAAATGAAAACAGAAAAAAATTAGACTTTCTTTGTAAAAATTTTCTTCCCAAATAGCATGGTAGAAACCAAATCTTGATGTTGAAATCTTTGCTGGGATTTTTTTTCCCCGTAGATGTTGTTGCAAATAGGACTCAGAACTAGCAGTGAAACCCACTCTAAGTACTTTCTTTGAATGAGCATTATGTAGTCGCAGTATTTTAAGTTGGTCAAACGTCCACCAGATGTCAGTACATACTTGCACAATCACACAGGTTGTGGCATAGAGAGGTTTAACACAAACCTAGTCCTAATACATAGACCAGAAATGTAGTGCTGCTTATCACTGATGCTACTGCTGCAAAAAAAAAAAAAAGAATAAAAAAAAAAAGAGTGAAAATTAGTGAACTTTTAGAAATCCTTATACATTCGAAATGACAGAAAAACAGAATTTTGATTCTGAATTTTTCTATATCAAGTACTGTGACTGCTAGCTAGTTACAACTGCTCTGAGTTTTCATTTGTGAAAACAGAAACTATGTGGCAGAGAACTGCCCTGTAGATATTGTGGCCATTGATATTCTTAAATATTAGAGATTAGGAAAGAAAGATAGAGCTAGACCTCTTCAATCATAATAAATGAAGACTAAGGAATAATTCTATGGCTGCCTTCAAATATCTTTACTCTTATAGTGTGGAAGAAGCCAGACTGTTTTTAGACAAGTACAACAATAAGGTGTGGCACAATAAATACCAGTTGCAATAAGGAAAGTCATGATTTCTCAGGAAAAAAACCCACAACCTGCAAGCAACAATGCTTGTTGAATGTGTCTTCAGATATTCAAAAATCAACCAAAGAAGATAATGAGCAACTTCACCAAACTCTGAAATCAGATCCAACCTCAAAGCTGGTGCGACAGGGTTTGGACCAGGTGAGCTCCAGAGGCCCTCTCCAAGTCTAAATTATTTTCTGGTTTTACTTCAGTAATATTTCAGAAGCAGGAAACCTAAAGGTACATAAAATATCATTAGGCTTCAGTCTATGGTCAGATTTTCTTTTTTTAAGATAGTTTATAGAAATCAGGAAATCAGCCTCCTGACTACAACAGTCAATGTCTTTCCTATCAGGTGGTTGGCAGCTGTACTGAGATGCCTCAATGATTTTCTGTATTTTTTTGCATGAAGCATCTCCACGTGCCAAATTCATTATCATGAAAACTCTTCTCAATGACAGTTTAGTTTCTGAATGTCATCATTTGGCTTTGTATCATTATAAAACTGACAAGTTTGTTTTATTTCCTGACATAGTATTAAATACTTCTCATAAGTCCAGTGATTTTTGATGACAGCTTCAGTTAGGAAGAGTTTCAGGACCTAGTTTGTACTGTTTGAAGAGTTTAATAGTATGCATTGCAACATCACCAAAATAGAAAAAAAAGTTAAAGTTAACTTTTAAAAGTCAAAGGCCTTAAGTTAATATCTAACTGAAATAAACTGGTATTTTCTGAGTGTAATAAGAACAATTAAAACAAATAAATTTAATGGGAATTACTCTCCCTAATCAAATATACTCTCAGTAATCAGATATATTTTCTTCTGAAAATCTATGAATGTATTACAGAATAATTGCATTCCCTTTCACTTCTTCTGCAATGTTACTCTTAAAAAATATCAGATAAAAATTAAAATTTTCAATACATAACTACTTTCTCATAATTTTTCAAATTCTTTGAATGATAGATCTCTGTCATCCTTAATAATCTTACAGTACCTAACATACAAACTAAGACAAATTACTTATCATGGCTTTAAAAACAGTGGTGCAAATCCCAAGAAGTTTGATAACAACATTTACCCTGGTTACAGCATGGTACCACAAGTGCCAAGGTTGGGTGTTTGATCCCTGTACAGATCATTCACCTAAGAGTTGGACTTGATCATCCTTGTGGGTCCCTTGCCACTCAGAACATTCTCTGCTGGTAACATTCCTATTGCTTTCACTTTGCCTTTTGTTTATTTTCCTGAATGAATGTTTCATGTTATACTTTAATACTGCTATTTTAGAATTCATAAAACCCTTACATGACCTAAGACCTGATACACAAGCCTTAGCTGAAATGTAGCAGAAATCTAAAGTATTTTCTTCTACAAAGAAATGGAAATTGTGTTTCATTCATTACTTCTGAAATAATAACATAATTTTCTTGATTCCTAGAAAGGATACCCTGTTTTCTGATTATGATCCCTAGAGGCACAAAATTGATTTCCAGAGGCCTAAAGCTGTTCAGCACAGCATTTGAAATGTTTAATACTGGCTGACAAGAGAGTGTGTTGTACTCCAGGGATGTATTGATATAGCATCTAAAGGCTTTTGTTGGCAAGCCTTAGGCAAAAATTGGAGGTGTGAGGCTAGTGTCCTGACAAAACCAGAATCTACTTCCCCCACAGGGATGGGTTCCCACTGGTGCTGTATAAGATGAGAGGCATTTTACCTCATTTGTCATGTTATTTTCTTTCTCAGGATTACAGCTAAATAGTCAGCAGTCAGAAGCTTGCTTGGGTATTCACATTTTATGGTTTGGAGATAAAAAGTGTTTGGGAGATTTTTTTTTTTATTATTCTCTGCAGTTTTGGGGGGTTGTTTTCCCTTTATTTGTGTACTTTTTTGTTTTGGCTTGGTTTGGGTTGTTTGTTTGGTTTTTGGTTTTTGGTGGGGTTTTTTTGTTTGGTTGCTTTTTTTTGTTTGTTTGTTTGTTTGGTTTTTGTTTGGTTTGGTTTGGGTTTTTTTTTTGTTTTGTTTCTTAACTACTCCACAGTCTTCATTTTTTTCAATATCAGTATAATTGAAAACCCACATGATTGCAGTTTAGGGCATTTCACCATCTCTGCTTATCTGCATTAACTATTCAGAGTCTACTTCCTTGTCTCACCCTAAAGATACGGTAGTTTATGTTTGAAATGGTTTTACATTTTACTTCACCTTTTACTTCAGACCATTTTGCTTACAAAATTTCCAAGAGCATTCTGCCACATAATAAGACTTTTATTATTTTATAAATACTACCACACCTATCATCTATTTATTTTCTACCAATAGGAAATTTCTCTGAAGAATTTTACAGCAATTACAAAGAAAAATGTCTAAACAGTGAAGTACAATTTAGGACACAGGAATATTATTTGTTTTTCAGGGATATCTTGTACCACACACGTACATTTTATGTGTCTTTAGTAGTAATTAGAAATAAATATGTGCATTTCGTAGTGCTCAAGTGAGACACATTAGACTCAAAAAATAGACAATCTAGTCAAAATATTAAAATTTGATGGCTTAATTATGAAAGGCAGCATAGATAAGTCAAATTAAAATGAGCCTACTCAGTTATTATAGTACATTGTAATATGAGGTTTTTCAGGGCCATATTATGCTAACTCTCAGTTTTCTTTCCTATAATGTAAGAAAGTGAAAATATGTCTGCATGCTGAAGTAAGAAAGAGACTTTTTTTTTTTATTGGCATGATATTTAATATCATTCAGTGTAAAAATGAAACACATCAATGCTTTCTCACAGCTGAAATAGGTGACTGTGTAGTGGGAGGGATTGACAGATCAAGTGAGATAGTATATGCATAGCTTGGACATTATGGTGGAAAAATTATATTTTTTCTCACACATTCTGTGCTCATTAGGATTCCAGCTGTATAACAGCATATTAACAGGAATATTTGTGTGCCAACCAATATATCATATTTCCAATTCTCCAGGCAGAGAGTGTGTAACAGCAACCAAAGTTAAGGCCTTACCAAACACCAGTGTGTCCTCCAAAGCATCCTTGTGTGGTTTAATTTGTTTGTTCTGGTTTCCTTCAGACTCCATAATATCAAAAATTGATCAGAACCTGGAAATCATTAAGCATAATGAGAGGTCACATACTGATGCAAGTAACAACCTGTCAAAAGGACATTTCAAAATTCACAGGTTTCATTTCCATTTCTAGATCTATGGAAACAGCTACAAGAGAGTGCTCAATTACTGTTTCTCATTGAAATTATTTTATAGCCACTGTTGTACTCCACATTTTGCATTGGAAGAAATGCAGAGTGGAGAGGATTAAATAATAGAATTTGAGCAATAATTATTCTGTATGAAATGGGAGAAAAAAAAATCATGTGTGTTTAGTGGAAATAAAAGTAGGATTTAATAATACCAGATTGGATCAAACCATAAATGGTTTAAAAAATTTAAGTAAAGAATGGAAAAAAAGGCTAAAATAAAATATACATGACAAAAGAATATCCTTCATTACAGATAAAATGCAACACAAACTCTAGTTTCACAAGGATATACGTACACAGAGATATCTGAATTCTCATGTGGAGAGAACTCTTAATTCAATTGGCACATTACACAAATGCAGGAGCACTTGTTCACGGGGATCTGGAACCCCCTTTAACCTAGGGAAAAAAGCAGAAATATTAGTGCAAAAAAATAATCAAAAGCTTTAATCACTGAATGTTTTTTATGGAATGCAAAAACTACCTGTGCTCCATAGTCCTTCACCGCCACTGCTGTAACTCTGTAATCTTTCTTGATGAGGCTCATTCTGCTCCTGGCTGTATCTCTAGTGCCTACACGAAATTTTAGTAGTGAGTAAGAGTCAGTGGAGTGTATGAGGTTTGTTATTCTCACAATGAAATCCCTGAAACATGGCCCTGCTAAGCAGCATACCTCTCATAGAGCAGATTAGCAAGTAGGTGCCTCTGCCCCTCTCAGAAGACAGTTGTCTGCTACTATCATTGTAATGATAAAACTAGAATAAAGCTATTTATATGTTTATATAACTCCACTGATCAGTGGTTTCACTGATTATGAAACCCAGTGACAGCTCCCACATCACCAGTCTTCACACACTTACCTTGCCTAGTAACACTTTCCATTTTTTCTGTGCATGGAAACATCAGAAATGGTTTTCACTTACCAAATTTTCATTTAAGAAATCCTCTGCTTTCTTGGACTGTAAAAATATATGGTATCGTGGAACAAGCAAAAGCTGGTGAGAAATGAAACCCTAAAAGGAATAGCAATCACTTTGCAATGAATAATAACAAAAAGTTCTGAGTGTAGTTTTTTGCAGGTATTATTCTTCCCCGAACAGCTGTGTTGAGACTGATCTAAAGATATTGCTAAGTGCGTGAAGTTGGGGAGATCACATACAGGGAGCATTATTTCAAAGTAATATATACATATGGGTTAAAAAAGAAACAGTATTTTAGAATATCAAGTGAGAAGAGTGTTAAGATTATAATAACAATAGCATCAACAGCCAATAATAATAGTAATAATAACAGTGTATAATAACTCCCAGTTATTCATAGAAACAGTGAGTATTAAACTGAACTTAAAAAAATTTCCTTGAAATGAGCTTTCACAGCCAATAGAATCTCCTGTGGGAAATGAAGTGCGTTATTTCTCTTGAACATTTAAAACTAAATCAGGCAAAACTCTATTGAAAACTTGACAAGGGGTAATTATGAATCACCAGACTGATGAACCATTTGACATAATACATCTTCTCCTCTAGTTAAATTATATTATTCTGTTACTGAAATTATGTTCGTCCTCATTTCTAAGCAGAATTTTTTCTTGTAATGAGTGCTTTATTCACAATGAAGATGCCAATCATTTTTGTTTGAAATGGCAGCTTTTTTTATGAAGTCACATTCTTTCATTTATGTATTTGGACTTGGTTGAAAATAGCTTTTATCAATCTATTCATTCTGCAAGGCTCAGCAGACATGAATTCACAGTGCCATATCATGCATGTATTTAATAGAAGCCACTGTTAACTATATTATTTGACAGTCATACCTGCATTGGAAGCAAAGTATAAGATGTTTGCCAATTTAAAAGATAATTACAAAATAAATCTTTCTTTTTGTTTGTCCTTTTATGCATTTTACTAAATCATGAAACAAGCATTAACTCTTTGTATAATTTAGAGATAGTAATAAGTCATACAATCAAAATAGCTGCAATCTGGTTCTGTTGTCACAAAATCTTTATAATATGCTACTAATATTATTTTTAAGACAGATTCAGTTTTCAGTAAAGCAGCAAAAGTTCCTCATAACTTTCAAATACATTGAGAACAATACATGACTGTTGGTTCATTCCAGTCAAAGACTGAATTCAATATTTTGATTTTTCATTGCATAGATAACTTCCAAAACATGAAGTCAACCGATTAGATATAAATTAGTCAACTAAATTAGATCTTTCTGGATAGGAAGTCATCTTCCAAAAGTTAAAATATTTTCAGTGCCTATTCTACATTTTAACCAATGGGTCTCTGCCATTTGAGATTTGTTTAATCTACTTTAGGATCAGAGGACTGTTATTTAGTTTGTTTGACTATAAAAATCAAGTAAGGTGGTAAGTTCAGGAATTTATATTGAAAGCAGCTGAAATTTAGTGAGAAAGCAGAAAACAAATGGTCAGATATAGAAATGTTCTTCCCATGTTTTTTCATAAATCTGGAACATGTATCAGGAGATTAGCCTTAGGATAACAGGCAAAAAGGGACTTAAAGAGGTTTCTGGTCCAACCTCCTGGTGACAGCAGGTCAACTCTGAGGTTACATCAGGTTTCTTAGGCCTTTATTCAATCAGATCAAGGAATCTATCAAGACTGTATACTGTACAAAATTTCTGGGCAATTTATTCCATTGGGAATGGGGAAAAAGATGCTCCTTATATCCAATGTGAACATCTCTCATTCGGATTTATGCCTATTGTCTCAAATATTCTTCTCATACACTGCTGTGGAGAGCCTGGCTCCATCCTCTCAGTTACCTCCCTGCAGGTAATGTCAGGAATTCTGTGAGGTCCTGCCACAGGGTCTCTTCTCCAAGCTGAACCAACATCTCTCTCACAGAATCTTCTCATGGGCAAGTGCTCCCACCCTGACCAGCCTGCTCTCTGTCTGATAAACTTCACTTTGCCAATGTCTTTCCTGGAGTGGGGGGTCCAAAACTAGTTGTAGTTTTCTAAATCTGGTCTGAATGCTGAACACAGGAAACAAGCCCCTCCTGTTATCTGCTATCTCAGCTTCTCCTAATACAGTCCTGGAGACTATGCGCTATCGCTGCATCCAGGCCACATTGCTGGCTAACATTCAGTCACTGCCTGCCAAGGACTCCCAAAAGCCTTTTCCACAAGCTACGTCACTAGTCTTTCCCCAGCCTGTATTGATGTCAGGGCATCCTGTTTCCCAGGGATGGGACTTTGCTTCTGTACTTGTTGAATTTCATTAATTTCTCCCTCCTGTCTGCGCTGAGTGATAGTCCTGCCCTGAAGCATATACGTCCTTCAAGATTCATGTCACATACAAACTTGCTGAAAGGGCACTGTCATCCCCCCAGGTCAGTGATAGAGATGCTGAACAGGACAGGCCCTAAAAAAGGCTTCTGCAGCATCCTCTGATTACTGCATCCTAGGACGGTGCAAATCATTAATGATTATTTGCTCAGCCTAATCATCTAGCCAGGTCTTTACAAGGCTTCCCATTCATTCTTTAACATCTCTAACATTGTGGGAGAATGTGTTGAAAGGCTTGCTTATCAAATTACACCTTCTCTGCTCCTTTCACCCACAAATCCAGTCATTTTGTCTTACAAAGCAATCAGGTCATTCAGACTCATCCCTGGAAAATCCATACAAATCAATCCCAGTCATTCCTTCTTCGTTGTCACAAAGTGTGTATGAAGAGGTTTGACTCAAAGATTCTTCCAGGAAACAACATGAGGCTGCAAAGAGCAGGGTAAGAACAAGCAAGAGAGTGGTTTTACATCTCTCTCTCTCTCTAAGATATCCCATATCGACATCTAATCTAGTAACCTTTACAGCCAAGGCCTTGAAACAGAAAATTCCAGATGATTATTTACTTTGTGACGCCTTAGAAAGAGACAAATTGCTCTCCAGAGCTTTTCTTTTACTCTCCGTTGAATAGAAAAGGACCTTATGTTGTCTGTGTAAGGCAGTTGGTGTGGGACACAGTTCATCGACTGTCAAAAGTAAGAATGCACTTGGCTCCCTGATAATGTTATATGAAAATTTAGGAAATCAGTATGATTCTTCTCATGTAGGGGTATCTTGACATTTAAGATGCCCTAGGGTACATGGTTATTCATAAACACGTACAAGGGAGGACTTATTTTTGTATTTGTATCCCTCTCACGTTGCGGTTGGTGGCCAAGATACCCCAAGGCATCTCAAGTAATACTAAGCAACAA
Source organism: Bombycilla garrulus (assembly GCA_013400315.1). Lineage (NCBI taxonomy): Eukaryota > Metazoa > Chordata > Aves > Passeriformes > Bombycillidae > Bombycilla > Bombycilla garrulus. The sequence goes on from VXBU01003787.1 coordinate 69,926, forward strand.
AGTCTAGAAAATGAAAAGAGTCACTAATCAACACTTAAAGGATCCAGAGAGCCATTAGCTTAATCTAAAATGAGAATTCTGTATGCAAACATTGACACTTGAATTTCTAAAATCTGAAGTTGCTCTTCCAGTCTAATTTTCTCACACCAAAGTCAAAGCAGATGTATCTCAACTATAGAAGTCCTATATAGGGGCATTAATGTCCCACATCAACGTTCTATACTTCCGACCATGACCTATCGCTGAAAATAATAAATACCACAAAATGTTCATCATGAGAAAAAATTCTTCCCCTTATTTCTCCCTCATGTGAAGTATCAAACTGTCACTTACTTGGATCTGCTAGATAGGGAAAACCATAATTTTCTGAAATTCAAAAGAGGAAGATGTCATATAAAATCACAGAGTCATAGAATATCCTGAGTTGGAAGGGACCTGGAAGGATTATCAAGTCCAATCCCTGTCCCTGAATGGCACCATGCCCAAGAGTCACATCATGTGCCTGAGAGTACTGTTTGAATGTTTGAACTCTGTCAGGCTTGGTGCTGTGACCACTTCCTTGGGGAGTCTGTTCCGGCATCCTCTGGGTGAAGAACTTTGTCCTACTATCCAACCTAAATCTCCCCTGACACAACTTTAGGTCATTACCTTGAGTTCTGTCATTGGTAACCAGAGAAAAAAGATTCGTGTCTGCCCTTCCTCCTCATGAGAAAGTTGCACACTGTAATGAGGTCTCGCCTTCTCCCTCAGTCTTCTCCAGGCAGAACAGATCAAGTGACCTCAGCCACTTCTCATACAGCTTCCACTGAAGGCCCTTTACTATATTTGTTTTCCTCCCTTGGATGCTCTCTAATAGCTTAATGTCTTACTCTGCAAGCCAGAACTGCCCCCAGCACTGGAGGTGAGGCTGCTCCAGTGCAGAGTGGGACAATCCCCTCCCTTGCCCGGATGTTGACAGTGTGCCTGATCCCCCCCCAGCACATGGCTGCCCCTCCAGGCTTTGTACAAGTTTACACTTACCTGGACAGGGGCTTAAGACTGACAAACAGGTAGTGCAACTTTCAGACCATGAGATCAAGTTTACAACCAAATGATGCTGCTCTTAAACTAAAAAAAAATCATTTTCTATTTAATTTTGATGTTTTACTGCGGGGGGAGGGGGGTTGTTATTGTTTTTCTTTGATTGTTTTTTTCCGGATAATGCTTTTCTGTAGTCTAAATTGTGGAGTAATTAAGAATTATTTGTAACAAGAAAAAAATGTTTCAGATGATAGTCTGATTTAAAAAAAAAAGTCATACAATATAGTCATGGGTAGATATATTCCTGAGATGTTATTGCTCTCCTAGAGAAGGTGGTTATGAGGATTTTTTTTTTTTTTAAGATTTGGAAAAATGATTTAACAGCATATTTTCCAGCTTATTGTAGACAGCAAAATCAATTAATCATAAGACATCCTGAACAGAGGAGATTTATGGGTCAGCATTTCTTGGGCTATGGTGGCCTAGAAAATGAGCTAATGTGACTGATGTGGAAGAAAACTTGTCATCAGAACTGTATCCATCTTTATGAATTTACCTCTACATCATGCAGTATATCAGTTTATTCTGAATCTTACCTTGAGCAAGCCTAAGTTGCACTTCATATCTATGATAGAAAGTATGGAAAGCTGTTCCTCTATATTTCAGATTTCCCTGAAGGAGTTAGTAAGCATGCTGGATAGATACCTTAGCACAAGACTTGAAGAGAACAAGGTACAATAGGGTGAAATAGAAAATTGTTCTACAATGACTAGTGAAAAGACCAGTGACAAATTTGTAGGAGTAGATCGGAAGTTTCACATTGAAAAAATTAATGGAATCCCATGAGGATATTTGGGTGCTGAGGACGGGCACATCTGGCAAAATATGCATTTTATACATAATGATCTGGAAAAAGACTACTAAGAGAAAAAAAAATATGTATCGTGTCAAAGGCTAAAGAGTTATTGAAGGATTTCATTCTATGAATTTATCAGAAAATAAAATGGATACAAAACATTGTGAATATAATTCCCAAGAAATTCACATTAAAAAATATAATCCAGCTTTCTCGAATATACATTGAGGAGCTCTAAATAGGGCTTTGCAACAGAAATAACTTACTTTATCAAGGCAAAAAAAGAAAATAAAAGATATTAATACATCTATGTTGGTATATAATGAAGTGTATGACCCCCTACCTTGAATAGAATCCAAAAGGTATGAAAAGATATGAAAAAGTATAAAGACCAGCAAAGATGAAAACAGACTTAGAAACTCTTCTGTGAAAACAGCAATTAGAGTAGAACTCTTAACCCTGAACAGTGACAATTGTGAAATCCCTAAAAGCCTAAACAAAATGTTGCCATCTATTTTCAGGTTGAAAAAAAAAAAAAAAGATTAGTTTTTCTTCAGGCTTTTACTTTTGGTCTGTTTTATTCCTTGTGGTTTAATCCCTACTACACTGTAATTTTGTTAAAATTGGTTCCTCCCATCCATTTCTCCTCCCCTAGCTCCAAGCCCCTANTTTATCAAGGCAAAAAAAGAAAATAAAAGATATTAATACATCTATGTTGGTATATAATGAAGTGTATGACCCCCTACCTTGAATAGAATCCAAAAGGTATGAAAAGATATGAAAAAGTATAAAGACCAGCAAAGATGAAAACAGACTTAGAAACTCTTCTGTGAAAACAGCAATTAGAGTAGAACTCTTAACCCTGAACAGTGACAATTGTGAAATCCCTAAAAGCCTAAACAAAATGTTGCCATCTATTTTCAGGTTGAAAAAAAAAAAAAAAGATTAGTTTCTGTTCAGGCTTTTACTTTTGGTCTGTTTTATTCCTTGTGGTTTAATCCCTACTACACTGTAATTTTGTTAAAATTGGTTCCTCCCATCCATTTCTCCTCCCCTAGCTCCAAGCCCCTAGCTCTCAGTTACCCTTACTGCTCCCTTTCTTCCAGACCCTTCCCTGTCAATCCCCACATGGGCCAATCCCTGAAGTGTCCACCCCTTTGGAAATCCCCTAAACCTCAACACCCCATTGGCCCATGTGACCCCTGTCTCTCCTCCCCCTGCTGCAATTTGTCCTTTGCCTATGAGATAATCCCTTTCCTCTGCCCAATCTCCTCCCCATCGACCTCCCCATTGGTTCCCCAGTTGTGTCCACCCCCTGTTTGAATGCCCATACTTAAACTCCTGCACAGCCGTGTTCTTCCATTTTTGCTGTGGATCCTTTCAGGAATTGGAGTGTTTTGGACCATATCCCGGGGTGAAGGTCTCCTTTTTCCCCTTTGCCACTCGCCTGTCAGTGGCTTTTCCACTAGTGAGCAGAGGCTCATGAGGTTGGGTGCCCGGCACTCACCGCGCCGACACCCTTCCCCACACACGCCACGTGCACCCTCTGGGGCACCTGTGTGGGTGACTTAACATCCAGCGCCACAGAGCTAGCCGTGCTCTGGAGGGGCCGCGACAAGTTTATACTGAGTAGAAAAAAAATTCCCTTATTATAAATATTGTATGTCCTGATATTTCTGTGGGATTCATTTTAGTAGTATGGTACAGCATAGTCACACCAGACATTTGTTGCATTCATAAAGTTAGTTTCTTAAGGAAAAAAAAAATGGCAACTATATTACTGCACTGTCAAATAGAGGGATGTACTTAAACCTTATATAAAACTGATAGGAATTAATCTGGTAAGTAACTAAGACTAGAGGGAAAGGCTGGGGGAGGTACTTTATGCCTTCTTTTTGTCTCAGTCTTTATTAGCAAGACCAGTTGTTCTCTGGGCACCCAGACGTCTGAGCTAGAAAACAGGGAGCAGAGTAAAGCTCCCAACACAAATCTCGGGGGGAATGTAGATCTGGAGAGTAGGAAGGCTCTGCAGAGAGATATGAACCGGTTGGATCTATGGGCTGAGGCAATGGTATGAGGCTGAACATGACAAAGCACCTGCTTTTTTTCAGCAGGTCCTGTTAAAAATGCAGGATCCTGTTTTTTAAGGTCCAAAAAACCTAATGCTATGGACCTGGGAAAATGTGGCTGGAGGTGGCTGAGTCACCATCCCTGGAGGTGGTTTAGTGGTGATCTTGGACAATCATTTGACTTGATCCTAAAGAAGATCCAGAATTGTTTAGGTCTTTTCAACCTAAACAATTCTTTGATTCTATGTGCAAGGTCAGTTGCTGACCTAGGAAAAGCACAACACAGAAGGACCAAATTAATTACAGAATACTTCAAAATTTTCTTTTATACATTTTTAGCCATGTAGCTTTTCTTTCATATTTCTATCAGATGAGATGCAACACTGACATAGATATATTACATTGCACGCAAGAGATTTATGAAGGGTGCAAGAGAGTTGCTTTCTGACCCAAAAATAAAGAGAACATAAGTGTCTCCTCTTACAATGTCCTCCAATGCTGTTCTCATGCTGAAAACATAAAACTAAGTCTGGTATATTTTTTGTCTGTGAAAGTACTTTTAGAAGTTGTAATGAGTCACTATCTTTCACTTGGAAAAAAAATTGTCTTGAGTTCACATAGCTTCTGTTTTATGTGGTTCTTACAGAGAACTCACTATACAAATGAAGTAAATATTTTTAAAAGTAGCACCAAATAATTCTCTTCTTTAAAAATCTCGTCAAAATTGGAAAAGGGAGTTGAACTTTAAAAAAAAAGTTTTGTTTTGTTTTTTGGGTTTTTTTGGTAACAAACTGACTATTTTAACATGGATATTTTTCTTTTGAGTTCTTTACAGGACCTTTAACAGAAATATTGCTACAAAGCAGACCTCAAAAGTTATCTAAATAATGATAACAAAACCAAATTCTGATAGATTTAATTCATGTTTGACTAGTTTGACTGAGAAAAATAGGTTGGAGCTCATTTCTTAAAACAATTACTAAATATTCTACTAATTTGTGATAGGTCTGTGAACATCTGTGTGTTCTTACTGTAATTATTTTTGGCAATCTAATATCTTTCTCACTTACTTTTGAAAGTACAGTCTTTAAAAACTCACTGAAGAAAAGACCTCTAGTAGGCCAAACTATCACAACAACAAATATTACTTTGAAATTTGTTAAACACCAAAATGCAAATTAAGATATCTAAAAACTTGTAATTTTCTGGATGTCTCTATTACATAAAACAAGGAATAACAACATTATCTTTTGATTACTTCATATTTAGAAACACACTTGCATATTGTTTAATAATTTCACATTGTATTTTCCTGTCTCAGATCTCAAAATTTATTTAATTTCAAAACCTCACAAAATCATGCTGCAAGATGGTGAATTCCAGTTCAGCTATATAATCCTGCAATTCACATCAGCCAAGTTCTATCTATCTCTCTCTTTTGTTTTGCAGTGGTCTTGGGTTTTGCTGTTTGTTTTTTTGGGTTTTTTTTCCCACTTTCTAGTTATTTAAGACTACTGTTCTTTGGAATTAAAATTGGCTGTGCTGACTCAGTGAAAAAAAAAAAAAAGCTTATCCTTTCTCATGCAATAACATAAATTGTTCAAGTAGTTATCAGTATTTCTATACTTCTGAGAAATCCAAAACACCCAAAGCTGAAAAAGCAATTGAATAATTTAATAGTAACATTTAATGTACTGCTTTGGCATTCTTTAAAGTGAATCTGTTTTTCACATAGTTGCAAAACCTGATGGCTCTACAGATTGTTCAACAGTATCTGTAAAGAAAGGGCTGGATCTAAAGTAGCATCTGCTATTTAGTAGCACTTTGAATAATTAATAGGAAATTTATGAACCTTTCTCAAATATAGTACAGTTCACAAGACAATCCATGTCTTTGTTACTAAAGGAACACTAGATAAATCCCTAGTCCTCCAGCTAGAAAGTAATAGAATTTCTTGTGTCTGCAGTCATCAGTTAAGTTCTATCAGGGTGGACTGGCCATAGACAACTAGAAAGAACTTTCCCGGAGAATCTCTGTGCCCTCAGGAACAATCATCATTTCTTTAGTACTTTTTCAGTTAAATGCTATATTTCAACTAATTTGGACAATATAGCAAAAAATGTACATTAAATGTCCTGAAATGATATTTGAGAACACATAGTGGTTTTTAAGGTCACATAGTTTGCTGATCTGCATGGTAAAGGGAATAATTTGGGCCTAATTTTTCCATTGTGTTTACATGGAGGGTGCCTGGGGAATGAATTTTCCTGAGAACTGAAGCTTTGTTATGTCTTAAAGATAATGTGCTTCTTCATTAAAAAGACATTTTGGGAGTAAATAAGCACGCATTGCAACTGACTGGGAAATGAGAGCTCAAGAGCAGACACCAGATACACATTACCTGATGGCATAGAAGCTCACAAAATATTTTAAATTTCTGTTATGAAATATTCAAGTACTAAGAAATAAAGAAATGCTATTTCCTTTAAACACTATGAAATGTTAGATAACTTCAATTAAATTATTTAGATTTTTTTATTATGGTGTATTTTCCCATACCTGTCCAATCTTTAAGTTTCTCCATACAGAAGTAAGGTATCAAAGTATACTGAGCCTAACTGATAGGTTTCATAATTTATGTCAAAAATATTTACATTTCTGGGATTAATACTCATGATTACTGAAAGCAACACTAAATTTCTGAATTGTGTTGAGAAAACTCAGCAAAAAATCCCACAACTCTATATTGTAAAAATATATTTTATTTTTCTAAATATGTTGTGTGAATTTAGCAAACTCCTACATTGCAAGATTAGACATTATTTAGTGTTTTAATTATGTCACTATTTCCTCTGGCAATACCGTATTAAAATTTTAAGTAACCAAAGATTTTTTTCCCCCTTCTGTTGACTTAAGTAAACAGCCATCGGCAATTTCAACAAGATTCATCATTATCACTTTCATTTTGTGAAGTAAAATTATTATTCAGCACAGCAGGAGATGTAGAGCAGAAAAACTTCTGAAGGCTTCTCCTCAAAGAATGAAAACCATTCAGCATGCTTTGCAGTCACTTAATCAATTACAGTGCCAGCTACATTGCCAAATGCATTTTGAAAATAGTGAAATAGGCACCTTAGAAAGATGACAGAAAACTTAATGCTTAAACATGATCAGATATCCTCTCCAACTGAAAAACCATACCTCGAACTGATAAATGTGAAAATTATATTGCCTATGATTTTAGATCAGCCTGACTATTATAGATAAAACCTGCAAAACCAGCATAGTGCATAAGAACACCCAAGACAACCCTCAGAATGATTGGGAAGTATACATATATTTGCTTATCTGGAACTTTTGTGTACATTTTTTGACATGAAAAGAACTCTAGATAAGGACTGGAAGTTATTGTGTATGCTAAATAATACAAAAGCATTAGGTTGTAGCAGTAAGTTTATAAAAACTAAATAAAAAAGGAGAGTATCAAATACATGACACATTCAAATTTTATGGTGCAACCGTCAGATCTTTCTGAAATTTTCTTATTATATGCTCAGATTATACATAGATTCAAGGATATTTTACATTCAGTGTGTCATATGTGTGGTTTTTTTTCCTAAGCACCATAGTGAAATGGACAGAAGGAATTGACTTGCACTCATGGAAGGAAAAAAGCCAAGCTGAAACTTAAAATGCTCTGCATCTCAACCATGTTGCTTGACACCTGCAGTTGCTTGGGATTCTCAGATCTTCAGAAAGCCTCTCCGAGATGTAAGGATCTTCTTCAGTGCTTTTCATTTTATCATTACAAAAGAATCAGTCTGAACAGATATTGCCTGTATATATCTAACAGACTTGACAGAAGCACAGCGTACTTTAAAGTTGATGACAGAAGACTGACTCACCATGCTGGGTTATGTGCGTCTGAAGGACAGATAACTTACTGCCCTCAAAGGCTGTCATTTCTGTCTTTACTACTTTTATGGATAAAGGGTGGCAAATCTATACATTTCTAAAGTAAACTTTTCTTTATTTGTTGAAATAATCTTTTAAAATGGTTTTGGATATTAATTAGAATTCCTATCCAATATTCACTATAGCCATATCTGTACTGCTAAATGAAGTGAACCCAAAGGGTAAACACTCCCTCACAGTCTGGCAGATCAGAATTTTTTCCAAATATATTTCTCAGGTAATCTCTAAAGTCAGATGATCAAACTACTGGACATTTGGTCTTGAGTCCTCTCAACCTCATGGCATTCCTGGGACCCTAAGGCATAATTTCTTCAGTTTAAAATGTCTAAAATAATGTAGCATATTTCCTTCCTTCCTTCCTTCCTTCCTTCCTTCCTTCCTTCCTTCCTTCCTTCCTTCCTTCC
>VXBU01003787.1:78327-93780 GCA_013400315.1 Bombycilla garrulus
CTTCCTTCCTTCCCTCCTTCCTTCCTCCTCTCTCTCTGCTCATCTGCCTGTCTTTCTGTCCACCTGTCTTTCCTTCCATCTTTCTTGCTCTCCATCTGTTTTTATTTCAGTCTTTCATTCTTGTATTTTTTTCTTTTTTTCTTCATCTGCCTATTACCTTTTCTTCTTTTCATTTTCTTCAGCCGTCTGCTTTTCCTTGCTTTCTTTCTGCACAGCACTCTTGAGAGGTAAAGCGTATATTTTGTGCCCTGGGGCAGTTTCTTAACATAAGCACATTTGTTTCTTTTCTCAATGACTTTTCTTAATGTATTTTTAGGAAATCATGGGTAATATTGTAGATACAAAAGAGCCTACACCAGGTTGAACTTCTCTTTACTGATTTTAGATAATAATTTTTGGTGTGAACTATGTCCTCAAAGTCATCTTTTTATGATTTGTTCTGTCTTGAAGAAAACTACCATGCATGCAACATGGATGATGGATTGACATCATCAAGAAAAACAATTACAATAAAGAAATTTGACAGCGAGTATATGTCTAAGTTATCCCACCCCAGTTCCCTATAAGCAGTGTGATGTTGTCAGCTGGGGCATGCTATTACTCTGCAATTCTAGTTTTCCTTTCATGGAATCTGGAACAGGGGAAAGAGAAGTGGATAATAATGATGTGGAGTCAGGACATTACCAGCCAGTGGAAACACGCAATCCCAGACACCAGGAAGTCCTGTGTTGGTTTGGTATTTTTCTGTACTTCAGAGTGAACTTAATGCACAAAACAGAGTTACAAAAACTACTTTTTTTTCTACATTCCTTCCAATAAAATCTTTGCTAGTAAATATCAAGCTTCTGCCTGAGGTAAGTAACCAAGATTTCAGCAAATATTAGAGGACCCAGAAGTAGGGGTAAACGTCATTCCAACATTGCTGGCTAAGCTGTGAGGTTTTCTGAATTATTTGATTTGTCTTCTAACATATCACACACGTTAAAGCAGGGCTCAGGCAGCTCAGCAGAAAAGATTGTGTAATATATTCACCCTGGATCATTAAAACTTTAAAACAGTGTATTCTTTTACCCACTCTTGCTCAGGGATTAGAAAATGTATTATCACTTCTGCAGATTCCAAGCACTGAAGCTACTGTTCTATTCATACCTTGAAGCTTTCTGTCCCTGAGGATACCTTCTTTACGGAAACTATTGATTTTTTCCTTCTGATGTACAGTCACTCAAAAAGTATTCCAGTCTTCTGTTTGCCTGCATGACTTTTATGGAGGGAACCATTGATTTTATTTTTTTTTTGTAATAGGTTTTTAAAACAGTTCTTTTAAAAGTTACCTTTCTTCCTCTTCTGTGTCAGTAAAAAGAAGTAAAGAATATAGAAAGGAACTGTGTTTTCATTGAATTTATGGTGCATGTGGGATCCACATATACAGACTTTATAGAACTGTTACACAAAGTGGCTGCAGTTCTCTGGAAAACAGCCTATTTTGTGTAGAAAATATATAAATAAAGATAAAGTTAATAATTTGCTGGCATTCTTCTAATTTTTTTATCTTGTAGATTTTGTAATGGTATTAATAAAAAAACAAAACCTTTGTATAGTTAAGACTTGGTCACTATAGATTTCTATAAGTGAAGTTTCACATCAAAATTCTTGTTAGATAAAGCCCAGAACTGTAAGCTTTTGTTCAATTTTAAGTCAGGAAAACCACAATATTTTTTTTCTTCTTGTGGGATTTTTTCTCAACTCTCTAGAATGTCTCTTTAGAGCCAGTGACAGCACATTTTTTCTACCAATTTTATTTTCTCTTGACAAAAAGTAGCAATTGCATCTTCTGAAAAATCTCACGTGTGCGCGCTATTTGAATATGAATATAAGCTTTTCTGTAATGATTTATTAGTTACTTTTGTACTTACACATGCATATGTCTACATGGATGATTTCATGTGTACTACTTTTGTTGATATATACAGACCTGATAGTTTAGCAATATTTTTGGTTATGAGTGAAGAGGAAGGATGTAAATTCAGCTAATTCATATTTCAGAACAAAACCCTGAAGATTAAGTAGGCAGATCAAGCTCCCTTTACACTTATCTCTGAGAGTTTTTAAAAATAAAAGATGGAAGCTTTATATATACACATCTAGAGTATTAAAAATTGTTATTTATGCATTGTAAATCTTTCCCTAACCACTCCAAAATACTATAATAAACTATAAAGTAAGTAAAAATGTCACTATGAAGTAGTATTTTTTTAGAAGAGTGCAGGTTTAGTCAGATTATTTAGGTGAATTACCGTGCTACATCAGATTATTGTAATTAACATTACAAGGCACTGATTCCTAATACAACATTGTACTATAGCACCGATAATTCACATAAAGTTGCCATGAACAGTATTTTTATTTGTAATTGAATTCCTTATTCTGTTCTTATTCAATGAGAGTTTTCACACAATTTGCGGAGACATACGAGTTTTATTTGGGGGTTTGACCCTCTGCTTATTTATCCATTAGCTATGAATATGATCTGAAAATTCTGTTGGGGAGATGTATATTGCTCAGACAGTTTTCAAATTTCTTTACAGGAACTGGTAAATGTTAATATCTTCTGTCCATGTCACATTTTCACCTTTGAGGGCAAAGAGGGAACTTACCTAGTCACACAGAACTGAGGATTTTTTCATACATACATGACACTTTTATATGAGAATAAAAAAAAGACTAGGAAATCCTTTAAAGTTCCTCCAAAAACAGGGTGAAATACTAATGAATGGATAATGTAAGTACAGATCTTTAGTCTGTTAAAAAAGCGCTTAACTTGCAAATGTAGTCAAACGAAAGAGGCAGGTGTCTGATGGAATTTAATGGAAAAACCTATCTGCCTATTTTATTCTTATTTATTTACTTTATTTTTTATCCTAAGTTAGAAACTTAGGGTCAAGTGAAATGAATTTTATAACAGAAATTGAGTTAATTGAACGACAAATTTTTAACCACTTGAAGCACTGTTTCAAGCTTTAAATGTTCCAACTGAAACATTTATGAAATGTCATAGTAGAAGCAGTACAATAAATACTAGTTTTCTTCTGGGAAAACAATTGGATTGGTATGGATATGCAGTATTTTCTTTTTATTCAATTTTTTGTACTAATAATTCATCAAGGTTCAAATATACATAATGTGTCCTGTTTGTTTCAATGAAATTGTATAAAGGTTTGAATCTAATGGAGACATTTCTGTATTTTTGACAGTTTGTCACTGCTTTTTAAAAACTTCAAAAAAGGTTAATAAAATCCTACAAAGGTATGAGTGAAAGAAGTGACTGAATTTATTTTAAAAGTCGTGAACTGTGGAAGTTCATCTGGAAAAGACAGCTACACGCACATTTCACAGAAGGAGGCTAAAGTTATTTACAAAAGAGCAATCAGAAAATCTTCAGTGAAATAGGCACTACAGAAAATTCTTCAAGCCATTAAAACAACAGTAATTTAACACAATTCTGAATAGACAGGCCCTGATGTTCAAATTATTGTCTATCAGAAGTTATTTTAAATTGTAACCTGTTGCCCTAGGTTAAAATGTAAAATATTCCAGAAGGTCTGTATTCTATCTTCATCTTCATGAACTGTTAAAATCAGGAGGGGCAGTGTTTTCCTTACCCCCTCCCCCGGACCATCTCCTGTTAATGGGCCATTAACACCTTGCCCCATGAGTCATAGATAACTCCCTCTGGGAGCCATTTGTGTTTAATGGGCCATTAAGGACCCACCACATGACTCAGAGAATTACATCAGCCCATTGTGAGATGCTCCGCCCAGGGGGAGGAGCCAAGCTTTCCCACCTGGATATAATCTGGGCNTTAAAGATCTGTTATTCCTATCCTCATATTTTTTTTGCCTGAGAGCCCCTTTTAGTAATTTGGAGGGAGAGGGTTTGCATTTCCTATTCCAAGAGAAGCTCCTGACTTCCTTGGTGGGCGCCTGTCTTTCAAAACCAAGACACCTGTATGGACTGGAGATTTCTTAAAGACCCAGAGTCTTAACACATTGGTAGTTATTGGGGAAATGCACATTGCAGCAGATGCAGAAATAGCTACGTTTAACAAAGTTGACAAATTAGAAAAGCATATAATCAAAAAATGAAAGAGAAAAAAAAAGTCAGACATCTGCTTGTACTGTATTTTATGCTTCAAAAGGCGACAACTTCACCTTCTGTTAGGTATCTTTTTATAAGTGCTGTATCTGTGCTGTAGGATAATAATCTCTCTTTTCACTAATGAGAATTGTTGAAGTCATTTGGCCCAAAATCTTCACTGAACTGCAGAAAGCCTTTCTTTTCACAGAATATGTTGAATGTCCATGAAAATAAACAGGTTGTTAGGTGATGAAAAATTTATCTGATGATTTAGATTATATTGAAGACCTGTATACCATTTACCTGCCATGTAGATAGATGAAAAATAGCTAGATGGATAGAAAAGTAAGTCTTCTTATTTGCAGTGAATATTGCATAAAAGTAGAGTTCCATCCTGAAGTTTAGGATATTCTCATCCAAATTGCTGTGTGATCAGGGAATAATCCCACAAAAGGCTTAAATATTTGCTCAAATTATAGTGTGAAAATATTTACTACTGACTGGAAAAAAAAGATAGGTTAAATGATGAAAGGACCATGGTCAAACAAACCTAATGACTGAGCTTCTGAAAATAATTTTTTATCATTAAAATTAAATTGTATTTAACTATAAAAATAGTATACATCCTTCACTATGAGAAAGATCACTTTCTTTTTCTTTCAACTAGATAACTACACTAAGTGTTTTCCAGCTAAAAAGTAAGGGTCATGTCTCACAAGAGTTTAGCAGTTTTGCCTTGGTGAATAACAGCTAATAAATAAAGAATTAAATTGATTAGATATCCTTTTTGCATTTTGCTCCCTGTGTATTAATTTTATTTAACATGGTTTATACCATGTCTCTGATTCTTCATTACTTCTTTGGCTTCCTCTGCCTTGTGGGTTTAAAGATAGTTTTTTTTACACTATGTTCTGCATACTTAGTATTTTATTTTAATTTCTTAAAATTTTGCAGAAAATTTCCCCTTTAATTCCTACTTTTCTGACTGTAAAATATGTGTGCACATGGAAGAGTTTCTTCCAGAAGACTTTTTTTGAAGGTGGAACTGAGGCATCCTGAAGGGAAATACAAGGGAGTTTTTCTAGTATGATTTGTCTCTGCCAAGGAGAAAAACTGAGAATTGCTATGTTTTCATCTTAATGTGATCTTTTCCTTCAAATCAAATATATTGGAGTTTTTAGGGTGGATGTGGCCTTGCAATTTCTGTTAGATTTATTGTTATATTTTTATAGAAGAAAGAAAAAGCTATTTACAAAAGGTAATCAGAAATTCTCCAATTAAATAAGCAATACAGAGAATTCTTCAAACCGTTAAGACAAAAGTAATTTAACATAATTCATGACTGAAAGACCCTAGTGAGGAAACTATTGTCTATCAAAAGTAATTTTAAACTGTAGCCTATATATACTGTAATCTTGAGAAAGATCTGGGGGCCGTAACACATTTTGAGTTCAGTGCATTTTCTAGTTTTTCCATGACTGAGGATTCACTGAGTCTCTTTCATGGCATGGTATGTTATTTGAGGCTTTATTGTACCCAAAGGCCATAAAAATATGTTATTAAAACTCCCAGAGAAATGTTCACTTGAGGCAGTTTAAGGAGACAGAAAGGATGGTGAAATTACTTCAGCCCAAATTATGTAACCTACAAGTCTCCTCCATACCCTAATCTCTGGCTGTTTTTTTTCTTTGGCAAATTTGAATTTTCTGTTTTTCACTACATTTCCACTTCTACAGTAATGCCAGAGTAGAACATGTTTTTTTCCTCCCAAAGCTAGAGAAATGGTAAAGGTAACAGAATCACAGAAAGGAAACAACATGTAGCACAACACATAGACATTAAATTAAGGCCCTTTCTTTATCTGAGAGTTGGATATAGGTCAGATGATATTTCCCTAGACTGCTGATAGATTAGAATTCTGTCCTTTCTCTAGACATATTGATGAAGATATGAAAAGTGACACTTTTAAATATCTTAGTTGTATGGAAACCAGTTTGTACATGAGCGTTCCAAGTGCTTTTTCTTAGTGGTTCTATCACTGGTGTTCTCATCAGCGGGGGTTGTACAAGAAGACTGAAGGGTCCTGAAGAGGTCACCTTGACCACACTCTCTTTCTAAGAAAGGTTGCCATGTAGTTTTGATGCACAAAAGTGCCAGGATAAAGGAACTCTTCAACTCATTGAAGTTGAAAAGTGGTGTTTTTATTGCAGTGCTGTGCACACGTGAGGTAATCCTACCAAAACCATGCGCAAATTCCCAAAGCATTAGCTCGACCTTATGTCCATAAAAGCCTTACATATTCAGAAAAGTCCCAAAAATGCCTATACATATTCATTTCCTGGCCTCGCCTCTCCCCATTTCATATTAAAATGAGATGAATGGCCATTACAGCTGCTTAGTGTCTCTTCTTAATTGGGTCGGTGGTCTCTTGAAATGGGTCAGTGGTTCTGTGAAGATGAAGTCAAGTCATCTTTCTCTTTACCTTGTCCTGTTGCCAGGGCTCCTTGACCCTCCAAGTCATGGTCCAGGCTCCCTCTCACGGTTTCAATTATCTCAGAGGCCAGGTGCATTTTCAGTTCTTGGTTCTTCAGAATACTATGTGTACTCCCTATTGCTTCTAAAAAAAACATAACTGGATCAAATGCATGATATATTGTCTTCGCTCTAGCTACTCCAATTCTACTCATCTGATAATAATTAAACCTCTAGCTTCTTCTAGTCCCCTTGTTAAATCCCTTAATCAAAATATACTACTTTTATCTTGCTAACTTCATTCCTAACTTTTAAAACTTCTAATCCTTGATTCCGTTTCACTCTGATAAACTTCATGTTCAGTCTTTGTGACAGCAGCAAACAGTGGTCAGGTCTTTGCATGCAGTCTCACACTCACACACACATACCCTGGCCCTTTCTGCCACCTCTAATGGGCAATGCGGTTCATCCTAAAATGAGAACACCTGTGGGGATTGCACAAAACACTCTCTGGCCACGGCCTTGCAGTTGTCTTTAAAGAACTCCTGTTGTATCACCAACACTGTACACATTTCTTGCATGCCCTCAAAAAGGAATTTGTTGAGATACTTTTTAAAGGTTAGTGATCTGTTTCAAATCTGCAAATGCATAGACTCTTTAATCAGTAACAGGAATCTTTAGCAGTTCTTTTTTTACATTTGAGAAGGAACTCTTCTCATTTTTTTTTCATTTAAATGAGTGAAATCCCATCTTTATCTAAGTAATTTTTTCCTCTTGACTGTTGAAAAAATTCAAAGCTAATATACTCTAAGTGTTCTCCAGGTATAATCAGATTTTCTATTATCTTCTAAAGGTGAAGAATCAAGAGTCCATGAAGTATAATATATTTGATATAGCATTATTTCTATTTGAATTGATACTTAACATTATGAAGACCTTTCCCTTGTGTAGTAAAACCCAGTGTTTGATTATAATTGCCATCCTACTGTGAATAATCACTTCATCCACTCATAAATGCAATTAGAATATTCATATTTTATTAGATATTTGATAAGTAGCACTGGCTTAATTTCATATTCCTTAGGACAAAATCTAATAAATGAGGAAAAAAGAGTAAACTAGGCAACTTGTACGCAAAATAGCTTAGCGCAAATGTCAAAGTTCATATATTAGATAGTACAGCGGTAAGCCACAATCTCAATACTAATTTTCATCAATTTTTACAGTGTCTGTATTTAAAAATTGTCGCAAAGAAACCTTTTTTCTGAAGAGGGGGTATAAATATAAATAAACCAAAAGACCATTTAATACCTTTTTGTTATCTTTGTGTAATCTGTTATTTAGGAACAAAAATAAAATATGGAGGCAATATATAGACAACAAATAGCAGTTCAACTATGACTATACTGTAGATTTGTCCAAAATGTGGTTAATTTGTATAAATTTTAATATTTATTACCTAAGTGAAGGATTTATTTCAAAAGATATTTTTAGGAAAGGAAAAAATGTGTTTCTGGGTTTGTTTTTTGGTGTGTGGGGTTTTTTTTTGGTGGGATTGTTTCTTAAATTTTGATTAAATCACCAGTGTTTTTTACAAACATATCAGCTGCAGTAAAGCTTTTTCAGGTAAACTATGTAATTGTTGCTGTTTGAAACCAGTCCTATGGAGAAACAGGAATAACCAGTAGCACACAGATATGCTACTTATGATAAACCCACCTTTATATCCACAGTTTACCTAACTCAGAGCCGTGACTTGAACGTGAGTCTAAATACTGAGTCTGTTACTTCTGATATTTAAAAATACTTTGAGATTACCTATTTTTCACTAAATATATATATATTTCTGCAAATTGCAAAAGTACTCTGTTAATGGAAAATCATTTTCTGTTCAAGTTTACTTGTAATTGATTGATCTAAAAGCCATCACCCCTCTGAGGTATCAAACTTATAAAACAGCTGACATTCACATCTTCTGACAGTGTTGTTTATTGAAGATCTCTTCTACAAAGCTTCACTGCTGATTGGGGCAGATCATCTCCTTTTTTTTGAAGATAAATTCCACCATCATCTTTAAACTACTTCCATTTTTCTGTTTAAGGATGCCAACTAAGATAACACTTCACATTACATTTCATATGCTCAGCATTTGTCATAAGAATGTTGCTCTTCTAAGAAGAAACCAATCTCTCAACTTGTTCCTGCAAAATTACTTTTTTTTTTTTGAGAAAAATGTGGTACATGGAGTATTGTAAGAGCTAAAATTAAACTTCTGAAGCTTGATATCATTCTTCATTTCCCTTTTTGGTCATAATTGTTCTGGTCCAGAATAGCTGAAGACATTTTCTCTTCATCTTTTTCTATAGATAAGGAGAAAGAAATAATTATCCAAAGGATTGCCAGGGTATATGTGTTTGTGGTTAAACCCACCTGGCAACTAAGCATTTATCAGCCACTTGTTCACTTCCCACACCCTCCTGGGTAGGGGAAGAGGTTCAGGAAAAAGGTAAAACTCTTTGGCTAAGAACAGTTTAATACTTGAAACAAAAATACAAACAATAGGAACAACACTAATGATGATAACAACAACAGTAATAATAATATAAATAGTAATTAAAAGAAATTAGAGAAGAATAAAACCCAAGAAGTGATAAACAAAAGAGTTGCTCACCACCTGCTGACCAATGCTCAGCCTGTCCTCAGGCAGCTATTGGCGAACTCGTGGAACATACCTTTGAGTCCTTTATTCAAGACATTCGTGAAGATGTTGAAAGACTATTGGACCTAAAATGATTTCTATATAGAAACTTTATTCACTAAAATGAAAAAAATGCAGAAAACTACTGCCTGATGAAATTTATGTGACCTAGTCTGGATCCTACATAGTGTTTTATGCTGTCACTTATAATCTGAAAACAAAACAAAAAAAAAAAAGAAAATCTCTAAGCATTTCTGTTAAGCTAGTTCTCTATAATTATCCCCTAAATTTACTAATGTTAAAGAGTTTAGTGTATAACTAGAC
This sequence comes from Bombycilla garrulus, assembly GCA_013400315.1. Taxonomy (NCBI): domain Eukaryota; kingdom Metazoa; phylum Chordata; class Aves; order Passeriformes; family Bombycillidae; genus Bombycilla; species Bombycilla garrulus. Next base: position 87,956 of record VXBU01003787.1, read on the forward strand.
TTTAGTAAAGCATTTGATACTTCTTCCAGCAGCATTCTCCTGGAGAAACTGGTTTACCGTGGTGTAGATAGATGTCTTCAATGAGTACAAAACTGGATGAATGGCTGGACTCAGAGTTGTGGTGAGAGGATATTCATCCAGTTGGTTGCCAGTCACCAGTGGGGATCCCCAGGGCTCAGTATGAAGGCTAGTCCTGTTTAACATCTTATCGACAGCCTGAGGAGGGGATCAAGAACACTCTCAGTCAATTTGCAGACAACACCAAGTTGCGTGGGAGTGTTGATCTGCTGGAGGGTAGGAAGGCTCTGCAGAGGGATCTGGACAGGCTGGGTTGATGGGCCAAAGCTAGGTGCTAGAATCACTATCCCAGGAAGTGTTCAAAAGATACGTGGATGTGGAACTTGGTGAAATGACTTAGTGGTGAACACGGTGGTGCTAGGTTAAAGGTCTGTCTCAAAGATCATAGATGTTTCTTTCTAACCCTAAAGATTCAGAGTGATACTTATCTCAGAATTCCTCATTCTGGAATTCCTTAGTGCAGCATGGCATATGAGTAAGTTTATTTTATAGATACAGGCTAGTGCTGAGCTAAATGTTTCAGCTAGAGGTGACATATACTAAACTTCTTACTATTTCTGGCTTCCTAATCTTTGACCTTCTGCCAAAATTTTCTCTCCCTTTTCTATAGATAATTTATCTGATTTTTACTATGAAATTCTCTACTTGGTTTTATGATATTTGTGGAATCATATTCTTCAGCTGTGTGCCATGTATACTTTTATAATGATGTTATGAGAGAGATATATACTGTTGAAGACCTCCAAAGGGTGATTTAATCCATCTAAATTAGCATTTCATCTGTCAGTAAGCTAAACATGCCCAGAATTTTTTGGCACTCAGGCCAGCAGCCCATATCTGTTCTATTAACCCGTCTTCACCTGAGAAAAAAATCTGGTAACATTCAAACTGAATATGGAAGATAATCCTGGCTCATATCAGCTCGTGAGCTGTGCCCAGAAATTGTCAGGCAGAGAGTTACTTGTTCCAATCCAAAACTATGCTAGGGTTTGCTCCAGTTTCACCTAAAATATACATGACTAAATAACATTTCCCTAAATGTTCCCCTCTTCTGTCAAAGTACTAACAGAACAGACATAAACTAGATAGAACAGTGTTTGTTTGCTTGCCTGGAAGTGGCAATGATCAGAGTCCAATTACTTGGGTGGATAGCATATATAAAAACTTGTAAAAACCTTTCCACTTTCACCTAGATGGAGGGCAAAACAGGAGAAAAATAATAAGATAAAATAAATAAAATAAAATATAAATAAAATTTAAAAAATCCTTCAAATAAAAGTATTATCATCTATTAGGGATTAGTTCTTTAAAAGCAGAATCCATAACTAATTTCTGTTAGTTACCTGATTACATTATCTATCCCACAGTACCAGTATTATATCACCTTGTGGTGGGTTCACCTCGGATGGAGGCCAGGGTTCCACCAGCCTCTCTCTCTCACACCCCTCCTCAGCTGCATATGGGGAGAAAAAGGCTCAAGGTTTGGGATAAAGACAGGGAGAGTTCACTCACCAGTTAATATAGCAGACAAAATGAAGCTGAGTTGGGGAAATGAGTTTAATTTCCTACCAATTAAATCAGGGTAGTATAATGAGGACTAAAACAAAATATTAAAAATACCCTCCCCTCATCCCTCCCTTCCCCCTTGGCTCAATATTACTCCTTATTTTCTCTAACCCCTCCCTTCCAGTGGTGCAGGGAGCTGAGGAATGGGGGTTGTGTTCATAACACATCTCTACCACTCCTTCCTCTACAGGTGGAGGTCTCCTCACTCCTTTGCCAGTGTGTGGTCCTTTACACAGAGGAGTGTCATCCATTAACTTCTCCAATATAAGTCCTTCCTGTCGGCTACACTTCAAAAGCTATTCCAGCACGGGTCCCTTCCATGGGGTGCAGCCCTACAGGAACAGAGTGCTTGAGTGAGAGTCCCCCACTGGGTCACAAGTCCTACCAGAAAACCTCATCCAGGGTGGGCTTCTCTCTCCCTGGGACTACAGAATCTGTCAGAAGCCTGTTCCAGTGTAGGCTTCCCACAAGGTCACAGCCTCCATCAGGCAAACAGTCTCTCCAGCCTGGAGTCCACTACAGGCTGCAAATGGATCTCTGCTCTGCCATGGGCCTCCATGGGCTGCAGGGAGACAACCTTCCTCATCATGATCTCACCATGAGCTGCTGGGGTACCTCTGATCTTGTGCTGGAGCACCTCCTCCCCCTCTTTCAGTGACCTTGGTGCCTGCAAGGGTGTTTCTCTGATATATTTTCACTCCTCTCTGTGCTGCAATTGCATAGTTTTTTCCATGTCCTTAAATACTTTATCCCAGAATTGCTACCACCGATGCTGATGGGCTTGGCCTTGCCCAGTGGCAGGTCCATCTTGGAGCCAGCTCTGTTGGACATCTCACAGAAGCCACTTCCATAGCCCCTCTCTACCTAAGCCACAGAAAACCAATACCACCATGCACAACTATCCCATAGGATTCCAGATTTTTTGAAGTCTGTTCTAAAATCACCAACTAAATAGAAGTTTGGCAATTCCTCCCTGTCTCTGAGAAGCAGTGTTGTTCCTAAGGCACAGAAGAGAGTAGAAAATGTCAGCTTAGGATATCTCATGTTTTGAGTGGCAGCAGAAACAGATAAGGGGTTATTCACACTATCTGCTTTGGGTACTTTAAACACGTAACTGAGATGTGATTGAGACTTGGAAATTAGTTCTTAATTCCGTATGTAGCTAATAGAGTGAAAGAGAATTAGCAGCAGAGGTGTCAGTATATTACAACTGGATGATTAAAATTAGATGGTATGAGCCTTATAATTTCTAATAAAAGTCAGTAGAAGTCACTGACTTCTAAACTCAGTGTGAAAGAAAAAAGATTTTCTGCAAACTTTTAAACACGAGTCATGTTCTATTAGTCCTACTTCACTAAAAAGATGCTTACATTGTGTAAAACAGTTTTGCAAGAATTACCATCGACGCAAAAAGCATGAGTAAAAGAGATGTGAATGCAAAGACGTATTAATTTGGCATATTGATATCTGTTGCATGGGTATATTCTATGCAGAGCCAGAAAATATTTGGGAGCGAGGGAAATGCAGGTGATTTTTATATAGTGATGCTGGCTAAAGCCCTACAGCTTTTGTGAATTAACTTTAACTGAAGAAAGAAGAGACTGAGGGAATTACATCAGTAGGAAACACCAGCTAAGAAAAATATTGTATTAAACTGTAATTAAATGTATTTTATTGGATTGAAATATACAGGATTTCTGTGTGCTTTTCCTTTCCTGGAATAGAATTTTGCAATAAGAAATGGCAACACTTTTCCTCTCATTATAGGTTCATTACTTGAATGTTTTAGGAGGATATTAACTTTATCCTGGCAAAGACCAAAATAAAGTATGGTTGCATTGTTTCCCAGCACTGGGAGGCAACCAACATGTTTTGACTTTTTCAGTGGTTTAACTACGTGTTTCAGAATTAGTCTTGTAACTCAGAAATGAACTGATGAATGTTGTCACAGTTACCCAAAAGATTAAGCTATCCTTCATATAATACCATAAAAAGTCATGATCAATGGAGAAGACTTCCAGAAGGGATGAAAAGCTGCTGAATCATCTGGGATTTATGAAGACGTGAAACAAGAATCTTTTTAAGTTTACTTTTTCAGATATCAGGAATTGTCAGTAAGAAGTATAATGTCTACAGATGTTATTTTCTTTATTAAAGGTGTTTTCTGTATTTTTCTGTGCATGTTCAGCTTCCAGTGAAAATGAGAGAATTAAAACCTTTGCTCATATTTGTCACAATCTGCTTTAACATCAAGGTGGAAATTGTGATGGTTCGAGGGATCTCAAGGTGCAAAATAAGAGGCAAACAGCAAGGGACTATAATTTCAACAAAACAACAAAGCACTTTATTGAGTGCTCATCAAGTCAATTATGCGATAGAGGGGAGAGAGAGAAAGAGAGCAAAGTGGGGAGAGAAAGAGAGAGAGAAGGTGGGATATAGCTACCAACGGCAAGACAAAGTCCTCATGGCCCAGCCAGTAGACGCGTCTTCTTCCGTGGGGAGATCTCACTCAAGAGTCCCTTCAGAGAGTCACAGTTTTAAGTCTTTTTCCAAGGCGAGTGGCCTCTGGCCAAAAGGCAGGGAGATTTATGGCCTGTTGTGAGCAGGCCCGTAGCTGATCAGCATCAGGTATGTGCTGTACCATGGCAGTGAACATATGCGCTGTACCTACAGCCGTTCTGCCCGAAGCACTGTACCGCAGCAGCAACCATCTCCCCCCTCAGCCAGGCCAGGCTGTGTCTTGTGAGGTCTATCCCAGTCTCTGTCCCGACAATCGGGAGGCAAAAAGAGATCTTCGGGCTGACCCTTACAATATTCTAGGTTTAAATAATTTCTCAAACTTACTTCTTACAAGCATTACTGAAATATTGCTACTAGAAAATGTTGCTTCATATTAAGCCTATCCATATTAAGGTGATCTTATGGAAAAGACTTTCCAAATGTTAAAGGACCTTTTAACAAGTCTGAACAATATTTTTTTAATAAAATCGTATTGCTATTACTTCAGTATAGCACAGAATTTCTAGGGAAGCTCACACCACCCCTGATTGGCAAAGCTGTTAAAATAGAAATGAGGGTAAAAAAATGGGAGGTGAATGACAAAACCAAAATTCTGATGAGGATGTCTGCTAAAGACAGGCTTTTACACATGAAAAATGACCAATCCACTGGTTTAAACAGTAAGCAGTGAAATACCAAGTGACTTTTCAAACAAAGAAGGAAGAAGCTTAAAGAAAAATCAAAGTTCAGAGACATTGTAAAGCAGCAGCAGTCAAACCTGTCCTGACAATGCTGGAAATCACTGTTCAGTGCTCCAGCCCTTCCCATGCAGGACACAGCAGTTTGAGCAGCTCTTCTCTGGCGACTGCAGTGGCAGTGCAAGGTGCAGCACTCAGGGTGATACTACAGGAATAACACCTCAAGTGTGCAAGCATGGGTGATTTTTCACCAATATAGCCACCATCAAGGTGATGATGCCTGCAGAGGTGCATTTAAAAACAGAGCATCCCTTATCTCCCACAGGAAGGGTGTACACAGAAATGTTATAAATTCATTTTAGCTAACTTCGTTCCTTTAACTGTGTTCTTTTGTCTGAGTAAGTTTGGCATAAGATGGTGAAGTTGCTGAAGCCTTAGGCAAGAAGCTCCCAGGTCCCACTAACTTACCTTGAGCTGTTATACAAATGGAGGTCCTGAAGGTAATGTAAATGGGGAGATAAGGAAGCTTATGATCAGAAGCATAACCTATCCAGATAAGAAACAGATAATGATCTGCCAGGAGACAATTCACTAAGGTACAGAGAAGACTACAGGCCAAAATTCACCACTCCATTAAGAATCACATGTAAGGTGCATGAAGAGCCTGTGAGGATCAGTAGTACAGACTGTACGATTATAAAGGTCCAGGAATTTCTTTGTTCTCAGTCCCTCTCTGGAAGCACCCAGTTCAAGCTAATCCTGTTTCTGTACCACTATTTTTTATTTTATTTTCCTGGAATCAGATGTCTGAGAGTCTGCTTTGGGAAGCCTGGGGGAAAGCCATTTCTTTAACAAAAGGGAAGCCACCTTCTTCTAGTGATTAATTATGGTGCAAAGTAAAAGGAGCAAAACAAAAGTGCTTCCATTTCTAAATATCTATTGACACATTTTATGGATTTTTTCCCCAATGACTTGAGACAAAAT
>VXBU01003787.1:93807-112308 GCA_013400315.1 Bombycilla garrulus
CAGTAAAATAATTTGGGTTGTAAAGGACCATAAAGATCATCTAGTTCCAGTCTCCCTGCCATAAGCAGGTACTCCTTCAACTAGGCCAGGTTGCTCAAAAGCCCTCTCAGTCTGGCACTGGACTTGTCACAGAAGTCTGGATAGAAAATATCTGTAGTTCTTCCTCGCCCACTGATACAATCAACTCCATCATAGAAGGCCACTAGATGATTCAGGCACAAATTGCCCTTTGTGAAGCCATGTCACCTCTCCCTAACCACCTCCTCATCTTCCATATGTTTTGACATATCTTCCAGCAAGGTCTATACCGTCACATTCCTGGGTACAGAGGGGAGATTGACTTGTCAGTAGTTCCCAGGGCCTCCTTTTTACCCTTTTTGACAATGTGTGTGTTGTTCCCTTTTTTCCAGTTACTGGTGACTTTGTCTTATTGCCACAACTTTTGGAATATGATGAACAGTGACTTAGCAACTGCAGCAGCTAATTCCCTCAGGACCCTGGGATGCATCTCATCAGTTCCCAAGAATTTGAGTATGTTTAGATTCCTCAGGTGGTCTCAAACATGACCTTAACTTATGGTGGCAAATACTTCATTCCCACTGTCCTTGCCTTGAGGTTCAGGGGCTTTAGAGGTATGGGGAAAGAAACTAACATTGAAAATTGAGGGGAAAATAAATGCTCCAGCCTTCTCCATGTTGGTTGTCTCTTGCCCTCCTATCTTATTTACTACAGGGAGTATATTTTATTTAATTTTCTATTTCTGACAAATGTGTCTATAGAAGCCCTTATTATTCTTTGCATCCCTTGCAAAGCTACACTTTAGCTTTTCTAATCCCATCCCTATCTATCTGGGAAATGTCCCTATATTCTTCCCAGAGAAAATGTCCCTGTGTATTTCATTCTAACACCTTAGTTTGACCGAGAGGTTCTCATTCAACATTGTTGGTCTCCTGCTGTCCTTGTCCAATTTCTAACATGTGGGAATTTAGAGCTCTCTCACTCCAGGAATGATGTTCTTAAAGACATGCCAGCTCTCTTCAGCTCATATTGTGGTGAACAGATGAAACAAGGCATACCGTTAAAATAAACATAGGATGACAGGATTGTTCTATTTTCTTTCAAGTTAAAAATTTGCAACATAAAATCCTGTTCTTTGTTCAGAAATCTATGGATTTTTTTCTTTTTCGTCTTTTTTTTTTTCAACAGAGGAGGGATTTACACAGGGATTAAACCTTTGACGTGCCTTCAAATCCAGTAGTAATACCAATAAATCCCCTTGCATTTCCTTGGAAATTTAGCACCTAACCTTATGATATTAAAAACTAAGCTGTGAAGTAGCTAGCATCTGTATTCAAATAATCATATTTACAAGTTTATGGTATTACAAGATATATATCTCAAACTCTGTCATTTCCTCTCTCAAAGTACAAAGGAATGAATCTGGAGGAAACAGAAGGGCAAGGTTTTTCTTCATTTACTGAACAAGCCTGATCTTATGACACGTGTCACTCCAAAACATGAAGTATATCATTAAGGTGTGCTCTTAGAACCAAGCAAGCAGGCAACCTAGCAAGCAAAATAAATTTTAGACAAAAGACTCTTAATATAAACTTGCTGATGCTAGTGATGAAAAAAGTATAAACTTGCAGAGTTTTGTTAGGTATTGCCTAGTAACTAAGGAATGCTTGGTGCAGTTGCTAAGATTTTGAGCATCTGATTATAAAAAAAGTACACTTTATTTTATTTTTCTGACATTTTATTTAATATCAATACTTATTAATATTCTGTGCTTTAAAACTAACCTTTTTATTGCGTTCCTTTAATTGGAAATAAGAAATAACTTTTACAATAAGTAAGATAAAAATTTGCAAATATACATTTGAAATTGGATCATATATACTTCATGTGGATTTGCCATTTTACCTCATAATCCAGGTGTCTGCATCAGCGGAAGCTCTTTCATAATGTAGGAGGAATATCAAAATGCTAAAATATACTACTTGCAAATACATTTTAGCACAGATGGATTTTGTCTGCTAAAATATTCTGCTCTCTTAATTTGAGAGACTTCTTGGAAGACAGAGTATACTAAATTAAAATTAGCTGAGTGCAATCTGCACATGACACCTCTACAGATACAGAAATAACTAATTACTTGTGTGAGAGAATTAATCATGCTTCACAGAAACAGCCAATAGCAATAAATTTTATTTCCAAATTAATCTATTAAATGAGGCTAATATTACCTACCTTAGTAACAAAGCAAAGTATTTAATATGTTTGGCTTAGGGTTTATCACTTTTGAGCCTACTCTAAAATAACTTCTACACTTGAAAACGCTGAAGAATAATTGTACAAGATCTTGACGTGATTCTACTAAAACGTTGAAAATATGAAAACTATGATGGCAATTAATCACACTATTTTCACAGGAAAATTTTATTTTCCATATTATATTTCTACATATTGCACTTCTATATTTATCACTGTAAATGAAAAATTCTCATGGCAACATTTATATTTACTACATTGTGTATTAATCAAATAAAAGTGTTTTGTCACAAGATTTCATTTGCACTGCTACAGTTTGGGATTTAAGTGTGTTCATCTGTTGGAAGAAATACATTACTAACTAAAATCCCCCATTTTTATCTTTAATTCATGGTTCTTTCACTCTACTTAAATACTTTCCACACAGAATATAAATTCCCTGCTTGTCTCTCTGGATTGCAGTAGCTGTGGATTGCTAACTAGTTTGGCATCACTTCTGACTTACTGCCCTAATCATGGAGACACAGAGACCAATATTTGCATAACTTCTTATTGTCAGATTGAATCTGATAGACTGCAGGACCTGTATGCATGCTAGCGCACACCTTAGCCCATGGATTGATAAATTGCAGCGCTTTAACTGATAGCACATTACGCTTCAAAGTCACTGACACAAGGGTGAGTCACAGAAATGGCCTGATCTTGCTCTTGCTTGCTGCCTGGTCAGATCTCACCACCCCCTAAGGCACATACGTAAGCATGGGTCCTATCAGTAACTGACTGTGACCTCTGCTCTGTCCCTCCAGTAGCCAGCCCCCAGGCTCCTGCTCTCTGGACTGTGCAGCTCTGGCTTCTCAGATAACTCAGACACCTCAGTTTCAGTACAATTACAACTGTCTCTCTTGTACATCTATGCCAGCTAATGGGTGGCATCAGTTCACGCTTATGGTGTAACAAGGAGATAGTTTCTCATTTATCGATGTTAGAGAAAGGTCAAATTCAAATACAAGAATAATTTGTTCTCAGAAAAGTTCCTCGAATGGCTCCCTATTCTACTTGTTCTCTAAGTGGCCAGGGCCATAAACATAGCCAGGCCTGTCAGCTGCTAGAGGGATCCCACTGCAGACTCAAGTATGTCAGGAGAAATCCTCATGGCCGCACTATTTACTCTTCAGTCTTGGTTATGCAATACTCTTCCATCAGCATTGCTTCAGATGGCGAAATTTGAGCATATTCTCTGAGCTGGTCAGCTCCAGCCCAGCTTGTATGCAAAGTTACTAGAGGATCTAGGGCTGTAGAGTCCTTGTTTGTGGCAATATGCAATTTTATTGCTTTTCAATCTTTCAAAATCTCACAGAGCATGCTTTCATTTAACAGCTATGCATCATGCTTCCTCTGACAATATTATCTTCACCTGTCACAGCCTTTTCCCTCCCCTTTCTGTTCCATTCACTGCCTGTTATAATAATCTGTTTCACTGGCAGATTGGGTAACAGAAGAGGTTAAACGCACACTGCACTTAAGCTCATTCTCTGCCTGCACTGCAAAAGTGATGGGGTAAATAGCAGTGAGGTTGACTACACAAATAATCCATGTCTATTTGAAATCACACAACTTTTCTATTTTGTGCCTTGATTTTTGAGGGGGCTTCTCAAAAAAAGAGGTTTTTGGTGCAGGTGGTTTCCTTTTTCCTAACTGCTCTGTACCTCAGCCAATATAGCAGATCTCTGCTTGGGGGTTATTAGGTTCTAACTCCTCCCAAGACTCAGGAAGATCACTTCTGAATACACACTGCTAATAAATCATGCTTTTCTCCCCTCCTCCAGTAGCAGCTAAAGTATATTAAAGCCAGCTACCTAAACAAAATGATAGTTAAACCCTAGCTGTGCCATAGAGAATTGGCATTTCCAAGGGAAATGTGTCTTCAAAAGTACTGTATAAGAAAATGTCATGTCAGGGGGTTTGAACAGACTTGATGCTTTCCAGAGATCACTCTTCCCATCACAAATAGTAGAGATCATACTATTTTAGATGGTTCCAAAGCAATAAAGGTTCCATAGCAATAAAGGTTCCATAGCAATAAAGTATGGTTCCATAGCAATAAAGTATGATCAAAGACTTCTTTTTTCCTGCTTTTACAGTCCCTTTCTGTCACAAATAAGGAGTAAAAGTGAACTGAACATCTGGGTTGCCTGAGGCAAGCTTATGAACATAGCTCCACTCTTTTGCAGCTTATATTGTCTTCTGTTTGGATTTGATAACACTTCAACTAAGCCTTCTCTTCCCTAGTGCAACTGTCAACTTTTGTAGTGACCCACCCTGAACCGATTTTCAACAAAATAATGCAGCACAATTGCACAAAACTGAATGTTCTTGGAAGAGGAAAGAAAAATAGTCAATTCAAACATAGGAAAAATGTATTTGCATTCAGTTTGTTAAATTTTAGCCTCTAATAGCCCCTAAGTTGCAGGAAAAAATCATAATCTCCCATATTAATTATCATATCATTGTGCAGACTAGAATAAAAGACTGTCAGTATAGCTTCATATAGTAAATCCTCAACTTTGTATGCAATACAAAATAAAGTGTGACCTGGCTACATTTTCAAGTTGAATTTAAATGCAAGTTGAGCTAAGAATGAAATTTTAATTAACTGAGGCTGCTCAGGGAATGGAACATTAATCACAAAGGTTAGTTTTTTTGTTTAGTTTTGGGGCAATATCTTGCAAGGTGAAGAGTCGTGGAAGGGTGTTCACTTTATTTAAAAAAAATGCAAAGGTAGAAATAGCTGAGGAAAAAAAAAAAACGAATGAAGGAATATCCCATGTAAAGTTTCCTTTGCATTATCAAAATCCTGTATTTATTGATACACAGAGGTATAGATACACTGAAAGTGCAAGCTCTGTTCCTATGTAACTATGTTTCAGTCCAGAAGTGTTTATTTTAGATATAAACAGAAATTTTAGAATAAAAAAAATGCTTCATAACATATAATATTAGGAACTGCAGAGAACATTTTGTCACATTTGTTTCTGTCTCAGAAGCTACATGAATCAGGTTGTAAGTATTTGGCAGTTTGTTCTTCACTAACAGTACATCAAATAAAGGTCTCATCCCACAGAAATCTTTCATATTTTACTTTTTGTTTTTTTTTTTAAAGTTTCACTATAGTCATTCTATGCTGTTCCAAACATGTAATGTTTTCATTTCTTTGTGAATTAATTTTAATTTTCAGTTCATATGCTGTACAACATTTTGGATTTCCATGGCATTACTTGCATATAAATAGTGAGAATTACTGATTATGGTTTATGACAGCATTATAAGGAGAAATCCAAAGTTCTGCATTTGTGTATAAACAACCAGCATATGTTGGGGGCCATCCATCAGGAAAGCAGTTTGGTAGAAAAAGCCCTGGAGGTCCTGGTGGCCACCAAGTCACATAAATGAGTAAATTGCTTTTGCTGCAAAGAAGGTTAATGGTGTTCTGAGTTGAATTAGATGAAATATTGCCAGCAGGAGAAGGGAGGTGATCTTTGCCCTCTGTTCTATTGGTGAGGTCTCACCTGAACTGCTGCATCTGTGTCCGGACTCTCCAGTACAAGACAGACACGGACATACTCTAAAGAGTGCAACAAAGGGTGACAAAAATGGTGAAGGCACTAGAGCATTTCTCCTATAAGGAAAGGATGAGAGAAATTAATTGCTTTCCCTGGAGAAAGAAGGTTCAGGGTAATCTCATCAATGTATATAAAAATCTGAAGGTGGATCCAAGCTCTTCTCAGTGCTGCCCAGTGACAGGACGGAATGGATGCCAACTGAAACACAGGAGGTACTGTCTAAACATCAGGAAACACATTTTTCCTCTAAGCATGACCAAGCATGGGTTGCCTGGGGAGGTTGTGTGGTCTCCCTCTTCCAAGGAGAAGAGAGAGAGGATTCAAAAGCTATCTGGACACAGTCCTAAGCTACTGGGTCTAGATGGCCCTGCTTGAAGGCAGGTGGACCAAGTGACTGGAGCTCCCTTCCAGTCTCAGCTGTTCTGTCATTTTGTGGCTCTGTGACACCTTTCCTCTTTTGCACACCTTTCTTTTTGATTTTATTCTATTTTATTTACGTATAAGTTAATATTGGGGGATAATCAGTATAACACTTCTGAGATTAGAGTTTATATGTTAACTCTGTGCCAAGTAGAAGCTGTCAGTTGCAAGAGTTCACGTTTTTAAGATATGAACTCAAAGAATGCTAGGGCATTTATTTTAAGTTATAGGGTTTTCCATTAAAGTATACCAGGAAAGAGTAGAGTTTATCCCTATTAGATATTTAGATATATGATTGAAAATAGAGGATGTTCCTATATACTGCAAATGTCCTTTATGTCACTGGGTCTCTATTTTAGCAACTGTTTATTTAGTTTTGAAATTGCAGCTGTTGTAGATAATATTCTATCTCTGAAGATAGGTCTTCAGTTGCAACAACAGTTTTTGCAACTCAGTATAAGGGACCATAACTGATAAAACTACAAAGGAGATTTTAAAATTTATTTAATTTAAAAGATTAGTATCTCAAGGGCTACTAAAGATGCACATTAACAGTAGTTTTTCATTTAAGATCTGGTAACCAATATCTACCAAGTTACAAAGTGCTATATTTCAGAACTTCAACAGTTATCAATTAAATAAATATTTTTTGACCTAAAGTGGCACTTTGCTGTGATGAATGCTTTCTCATTGGAGAGAATTTTTTCAGCATGAAAGCAATCAGCTAGAACAATAAACCTCTCAAATAGTATTTAGAGTTGAAGAAGAATCAAACACAATATTCCTGAGGTAAGAAAAAGATTGTGACTAAAGATAGCAGTTGCTTATTCACCTCATTGGTAGGCTTATGACCTTAGAGCTTTCATTGTTGCTCTCAAAATGAGCTTGTATGCCAAGAATGACAGTAATAATTTTTGGAGCAAGACAATCGTTAACATTGTTGTTATTGCCCTAAGACTATATGGAAAGGCTGTTCTTGTTTAGATTGGACTCTGCAGAGCAGTATTCTCATTCATAGTTGTCAGTGCAGTTGTCTGCACTTTTTGGGGGCCTAAACTGTGCCGCCTTAACATCCTTTGTCTCTATGCTGTTTGTATCACAACCTTTAAAATGTAGCAGAAAAATCTTCATACGACAGGCTTTTTCACTTGGCATCTTCACTATTCCTTTTGTAGCCACCGTTTCTGATTATTACTGAAGGAGCCAATGATGATTTTCTCAGTGGCTTTTGCCTTACTGGTGTGTGTGGTTAATCAGCTTTACTACAAGTCACTTGCAACATGTAAACTGAACCTCATACATACCAAAACATTGGGATTCAACTAATGCATTCAAAATAATATTACCGGATATAAAAATAGGATATTATATTCTGTTTTAGTTTAAAGTGCTAGGAAGGAAAGATAGTATCTTGGAAAGGTATTACCTTATGAAATATATTTAAATCAAAATATCGTAAAATAATGCTGTGAAAAGTACATCATTATATTTGATGAAAATATTTTACAGATTTTTTTGCCTAGATAGAGTAAGATTAAAAGATATAAGAAATTAAAGACTAGCCTTCTGAGACTTCGATTGCAATATATCCTGTTAAGATTGTTCAGCCACTACTTTTACATAAAAATTTTGATGAGGAGAGGAAGAAGAAAACTTTCACTTATGACAATGAAACCTGCAGAGCTTTATGGACTTCATTGTCTTGGTGATATACAATCAAAAATTTAATCAATAAGTATGTGGAAATGAGATAAAATGAAAAAATCCAGAGAGACCACACATATTAAAAATACACCAGATTCTTTATTTCAAGCTAATCTTATTTTAAAAATCCATAAAAAAACCCCAAAACAGTAACAACTCAGACCTTGAAGAATTTAAGCCCACCTCTGGTGAACCTGCCTTTCGCAATCATGTTCATTGGCCTTTTAGGAGTCTTTGCTCCCTGGTAGGACACAATCCCAAGGTGCAAATGACTGCACACGAATATGAAATGCAACAGTGCATCCTTTCACACCAAGCTCTAATATGGCTAGTGCAGTAAATTTCCTTTATCCTCAGCCTTCTTTGCTGCATGTGGCACTGGATTTATCTGAAAAACTGATGACTTCCACACAACAAATGAAAAAATATTGGAGCTTTACAGTTTGGTAAGCATTTCTAAAGATGTAAGATACATATATATATATATATATATGGGCTTTTTTTGGTTTGGGGTGGGGGACATGTCTGCATCTCTATACATATAAAAATAAGATTTACCTACAATTTCTACAGCTACTCGTTGTAATTCATGAACAGTTATAATAATATCTATTATTGATGCTGTTTTGGAAAGCTAAGAACTTCAGTTTGAAGTGAAGATAAAATCCTGATCAAAAGTATGTAGTCATGAAAATGAATTCTAAAAATGGTAAAAAGAGATTTTGGTAAAATAGTTTAAAAAGCCTATTTAAACACCAGATTTCCAAATAATTTAATATTTAATTCGAAAGTCATTAAATATTTACTTATTAAAAGTATTACTATTTAGTTTTTTCCAGTTATTTTAAAAAATCTGAAATATTCAAGAAAATAAAATGTAATTTTTAGTGATTGCCTGCTTATGTGCATTTCCAGTTTACTGCAGATGCAAAGATGTACAGATCAGCCAACAAATATCCGGAGATAAACATAATATATATTTTAGGAAAAACAAACTAACAAACAAACATAGAATTCCTATTAAATAAAAAAAAAATAACAACCCAAAACAAAGCAAAAAAAACCCAACCCTAAGGAAACAAGAGATTAAGAGATTAAAAAGAAAAAAAAAATCTAGATAATAAATCCAGAAATAGAAACCCTCTCATTTTGAAATCTTTACAAAATACCAAAAGTAACATATGAAACTAAGTTTATTGCAGATTGTATAAATATTTTAGAAACATCTTAAACAAACATTAAATTACATCATTGAGTCAAGAGCTTAATAGATTTGTAATACCAAAACTAAAGTTATATGTGAAATCCTGTGAAATTTTAATTCACTGTTGGAGTGTCCTGCTTCTGCATTAAAATGCAGTCTTTATGTACTTAATTTACTACATTTCTTCAGACAGATCTTAACACAATCAGAGAGCATGAAAGGTTAGCATGGACATAAAAATGAACTTTTTTTTTTTTTTGGTCAAACTGATTAGTGTTAAATGTAATTTAAAATAATTTTTACAGTTCAAAATTTCCTAAAAATAAATGGCAAATTTTATTCTGATTTTTTTTTTCTAGTCTCCAATGACCAGAATCTATTAACATACTATTAACTACACTCATGTACTCTCTAGTAATACCATTATTCTCGTTTTTACAGGATGGCAAATGAGCTTCAGAAAGATTTAACTAGTGGGTTTCCACTTAATTTGGGTGAGATTTAATTGAAGATAAGCAATATTTTTTCAGCACAATTGTGATTAAGTGAATGAATCAACACTGTGGCTTCCAGCAGTTTTACCTGGGATCGGTAAGAATTCAGACCTGAAAGACCCTTCCAGAAAAGAAAAATCACTATGCTATGGAAAACTGATTAAGAAATGTCTGGAGCTGCTTGCTGCCCAGAGAGAATACAAATAGTTAGGCAGCAAAATATTAGCCAAGAAAACTTGGGGACACACTCAATTTCTCTGTGCTATGTGTTCTAATACTTGATTATTCTTTTCTTTATATTTTTTTCTTTTTTTTTTTTAATATTTGAATGGTTTCTTTCATATTTTGATGTGTGCCTCTTGTTTCTTGTCCCGTTGCAGGGCACCACTGAGCTTGGCTCTGCCTCCTTTAAACTCTCCCACTAACTATTCATGCATATTGATAAGACCTCCTGAACTTTCTCTTCCCCTGGAGAAACAGTTTCAGCTCACTCAGCCTCTTCTCAGGTGGCAAATACTCCAATCCTTAATGATCCCAGTGTCTCTTCACTGGATCTGCTCCAGTATATCCATGTCTCCTTTGCACTGGGGAGCCCAGACATGGACTCAGTGCACAAGGTGTGTCTCACTAATGCAGAAGGATCACTTCACTCCTTCCTGCTCCTTATGCAGCCCAGGATTCTGCTGGCCTTGTGTTTTTCTGGGGCACTGCTGATGGCTTATGTCCTGATATCACCTTAAGAAAATATTTGATTTCTCTTCAATTCAGTTGATCCCTTTGAAGCAAGAACAAAATGTGTATGGCTCTCAACTTCCTTCATCTTTGCTTCAAAAAACAGGTCTGGCATTTTACTGGATTCCACATTTCCTTTAATCCCCACAGATGTTAAAATAAGAATCATTAATAATATATTGAATTCTGTGGCAATTTTTAAATGTTGTATTTGGATTTTGTACACATTAGAAATTGTCCTGAATTATAACAATATAGGATTGCTAGATAAAAATGTGTATCATTCATGTACATAATCACATACTAATATAATTAGCTACTAAGTTGTCATTGTGATCTGACTGGTGGAGAGTGCTTACACAAATAAGTTTATCATTTATTCAGCTTTTCAGGTTAAAAAACGACAACAATAACAACAACAACAACCACCACCAGAACTAAAAAACAAAAAATCCCACCTGGCATGAATACAGCTTTGATTTAAATAAATAATTTATTTTTCATATAGTATCAGTCTATACATGGGGCCACTACCATCATATTGCTGCCTAACGAATAAAACTTTAATATTTTTACTTCCCTCTGTCAAAGGGGAGATGAATTTTCCCTGCCAAAAGGCATTTTCTGCCTTTTGGGACTTTAGTATTTGTGAAGATCTGATTTATATTAGAGAAACTTTTGAACTTGCACAGCTGAAATGATCTTTGTGTTTCAGTGTATGGCTCTCAAAGTAGCCCCTTCAAACAGACCTGAAGCATGGGTTGTGGGCGTATTCCTCTGTGATGAGAGATTTCTTTTTGAGGTGCTGTGTTGGAAAGTTTTGATGCACTGTCTATTGAGAAATCCTAAGACTAATCAAGACTAATCATTATGGCATGATGATCTTTTGGTGTGTGTTTGATGAATAGGAGTTTGAATAATTTTAAAAATTATAGAAAAGTTCCATATTGTATTCCCAGAAATGTAATTAAGAAATTCTTACTCAGGTAATCATTAAAAATTTTAAGATTCTTTAAAAAGGTTTTTTAAGTTTTATAATGCTATGAAGGAGAGGAAAAGCAATAACATCTGAAAATCCATCAAAATATCTTTTTCTTAATAAGTATCAGCCACAAAATTACAGGAACATAAAATGAGAAAATTACATGCAAATATTTATTTCTAATTCTGTTTGTAAATCAGGAGGAATAGTTCATTTCCAGCATGAGTCAGAGACAAATGATCATGGAATCATGAATTCATAGAATGGCTTGGTTTGGAAGGGACCTTAAAGATCGTCTAGTCCTAACCCCTCTGCCATGGTCAGGGACATCTTTCACTGAATCAAGTTGCTCAAAGCCTCATCCAATCTGATCTTAAATCTTGCCAGTGATGGGGCATTCACACCTTCTCTGAATTAATTCCCCCAGTGACTCACCAACATTGTAATAGATTCTTACTTATGTCCAACATAAATCTCTTTTAATTTAAAATCATTGCTCTTTGTCCTGTCACTACAGGCTCTGGTAAAAAGTAAAAACAGAATTTTGTAAACAACTACCTTGTTTACTCTTTTTTTGAGAGACCAACATTGTTGCAGTATCAATATGACAGCTAATATCTTTATTTACTCTCCTTTTGTTGCGTTTTATTCCCTAAAAGAAAGAATGAGAAGGTCAGGTGGAATTCCCCTGGCTGCCCAGGGAAACTAGATGAACTTCTATAGCTATTTTAGCATGCCTTGGGAAAAAATGTTTCCTGGGGCACTGAAAGGAAAAATGGGGATAGTTTAGCATAGAACAAAGGGTTTGCCCCTCATGCACAGACTAAGACATTGGTTAGGAGGAAGAGAGCATACAACAGGGCTGTGGACAAGAACTCACAACGAACAGAAGATGGTTTCAAAGGAACCAAGTAGAATTATGTAGGGTCAGTTTTCATTAAGGGAACCACTGAGAGACTAACCTTAACCCTAAAGCCAGAAAGCTAGCCTGAAAACAGTGATTTGCCTATCCGTAACATAATGAAATGAGAATGAGAATATAATGAGATGAGAATGAGTTTTAGACTTTCTGCTCTGGGTTTCTTTGGGTTTTTCATTTTTGTTGGGTTTTCTTTTGGGTATGGGGGGAGAGGTGTTGTTTGATTTTTGTTTTGTTGGGGTTTTTATGTTTGCTTGGGTTTGTTTCTTTATTTTGTGGGGTTTTTTTTCTTTTTTTTNTCCGGTTTGTTTGTTTGTTTGTTTGTTTCCTTGCTTGGTTTTTTGGGAGGATTTTGTTGGGTTTTTTTTTTGTTGTTGGTTTGGGTGTTTGGGTTTTGGTCAGGGAGTGAGCTGGAGTGTTCTTAGTTTTTATTTTGTTTTCTTGTCTCTTTGAGATTTGTTAATTTTGTTTTAAAGCCTTTCTGGTAATCTTGGTACTCCGGTAATCTTCTCTAAGAAAGAACCTAGACAGTTCTGTTTCAAATGTTCATGGTAATAAGGATTCCATTGAAGGCACTCAAGACAGATCACTTAAGGCAATGTTACTATTCTGGAAGATATGAGTCTGGCCATCTGCAAAGGTTCAGAAGAAAGATTATAATTATGAACAGAAAGAGATCTGCTTGTATGTAGTTTGGCCAATCATCTAAATAGAGTTTATAATGGATTTCAGACTTATACAGCAGGAAAACAAAACAACCTAAATTTCAATTATCTGAGATTAATAGGCAGAAGAAGAGGTCACTCAGGATAAAAAACAAAATCTCTGACGTGCTGTAAGGTCAGATGAGATGACGAAATTCTGCTGGCAGGGGAATGGTCTGGATAACCTTTCAGAAATTTACAGTATATTTTGCTTAGAATAAAGGTAAATGTTTCCTCAGAGCTCTTCATGCGTCATTTTTCTGCAAAAGAAAAAAGGCACCCAGAATAAAAGTTCATGAGGCAGTATTGTCAGACATAGTAGTAAAATCCTCTGCAGGAGTATTAATCCATCCCAGAAGCCATATGTTCTTGTCAAAGAATAATTATAATGTTTAATCCTTCTTTTGTCTCCTCAGTGAATGTCACTTTTGTGGAAATATATGTCCAGCAATGTCAAAGTCATCACAGTAGTCTATGTAGGAAACATTTATCTTTTAGGATGTTCAGTGAACTGCAGCAGTATTAAATCCACATTTATATGTAGGGCTATGCCCAGGATGATCAGGAACTCATGGGGACTGTATTCAATTTTTACTCCTTATTAATGGAGAATGAGCTCCTCTACAGAGATAAAGGTACTGAAGGACAAAGGTAATAAAATTTAAATTTAAGAAAATTTATGTGGCAGCAAATGAAGGGAGATGAGGACAGAGCTGAAAGCAGTCCTTTGGCTGAAGTTGCACTGGTTACACTATTTTTTATTTTAAGAATATGATCTATTTGTGAGCTATGGAATTCCTTCTGAGCACTTACTGAGAATAATATGTACAGAAATATCCACAAAATTAACAAAATCATAACAGAAGGTATTAATGCTGAGAAGTATATTATTCTGGCAATTGCCTTATTTCAATACAGCTTTTGAAAGACTTGTACACACACTTCAGTGTAAGTACCACAATTTACTTTTCTCTGAGTCAGAGAGAATTTTTGTATCCCTATCCAACATTAGCAAATTCGTCTTTTTTTTTGTGTGCTGTTCCTGAGTTCACTAATCTTCGGACAATACATGATACAGATAAAACCTCTCACTTCTGGGTGTTAGAGAAGAAAAAAAGCAACAGCCTCTCATCCCCAAATTATTAACAATTTTATGTATCTTATTAATTAGGAGTTCAAAAACTCTGAAACTTGCACAGCTGTTGTAAAGTTAATCAAACTATTGTATTTTATGTGTATGTGAACCCAAAAGATTTATGCATGCCATTATGAAAATATGGCCAGGTAATAAGTACCTGCTGAACAAGGTATCACAGTTACATTATGTATTTGAGTAAAAGAAATTCCAAGAAAATTCAAATTTATATAACACTGTAATTATGTGGTCATTTTCATAGTAGATGCTAATCCATCAGTTTATTTACCAAACAAAAGACCGAGAAGAAAAATTCCTTCTTTAGATGAAGCCTTGTATCATAGAATTAAATTAAATTATTTTTCCAGAAAAGCAAGACTTGGTGCTTATAGATGGTAATTAAATATCTTCCAGCAAATTACGTTCATTTGTTTCTGAGGTTAAAGACAAGAAAATTGAAGATTTTCCTTAAAAAATTCTTAGGACACGAGCATTGACTGTATCTTGGTGAAATTTGTGTAAGAAATTGTTGTAAGAAATAGACACAGTCCATCCTTTTTAAAATACTTACAACGTTCTGTTGGTAGATCTTGTAAGATTACCTGTTAGGTGTCATGGCAAATTAATCAGGACAGTTTTATTTCCAAACTTATCACATGGTGTATGTTTGTGCATGGTCTCCCTCAGATACATCTGCTCGAATTTCAGCCAGCAGCTTGCAAAGTATATCATCTGTATTTGTATTTTTATATGTGTATGAAGAGTAGTTCTATACAAAACAAACAAACAAAAAAACCCATAAAAATTGCATTTAAATATTTTCTAAATCTTTAAAATAAAAGTGAGTCTCGTCTCACCAAGATTTAGCTATGGAAAAACATTTATGAAATCTGAAACACTTGGCATCGATTGAAAGTATATATATATACTTTTGTTCTTACCAACCTCTAATTCC
Organism: Bombycilla garrulus; assembly: GCA_013400315.1. NCBI lineage: Eukaryota > Metazoa > Chordata > Aves > Passeriformes > Bombycillidae > Bombycilla > Bombycilla garrulus. Next base: position 108,948 of record VXBU01003787.1, read on the forward strand.
TCTTAGAAAATTATTTCTATGATCTGTGTTTGAATTCTGCAAAAAAAAAAATTACTTACTTTATTTGAATATTTTGCTCCTAGAGGTTTTTTCAGCAATGCTAGCAAACCAAAAATAATCCCAGATAATATTGTTCATATTGTTCATTTTCTGACCTTTCAGGCTGTTCAGAGGGTAGTCATCTGAAGAGGTCTACTGAAGAAATATCCAGGACAGGCTCCTGTATTATGTTGCACAAAATTTTCAGGGTTCCAGTCTTACATGCTTCCACAATATTACTGCAACAGGGAGAATGACTGAGACTATTACAGTCTAGAAGACTATTACCATCATAGACGTTTTGTCTCCCCTTTTCAGACAGCATCACATAAAAACATTCTCATCTTGCTATTAAGGATAAGTAGCCATGTTTTAAATCCTCCCCTGATGGTTGTCATCTTAATTCTCCAAGCAAAAACTCATACTGTGGTAACCGTAGTCTAAACTAAAATTTCAAAGAGGGCCAAAGATATCAAACTGAAAACTTTCAGTTTCCAATCAGTGTCTTCTTCCTTGAGTAAAACAAAATATCTGATTCTTCAGAATCTACATGGATCTTATAGATTTTTGGTTTACACTTGAAAATCATAGACATAATAATTTTCTTCCTCTTTCTTTCCAATGGGATTCAGTTTTGTTCCTTGCATGGCTGTCTCTATGAATTCAGATTTTCCCTGTAGTGAAGTCTGACTTTTAATGTCTTGCAGCAAGAAAAAGGAGCTTTTTCCTCCTTTCTGTAACAAAGAGATACATAACAACGTTCCTGTTTCGGACATGTAATAATACTATATTCTAGTTTTATTTTTAAGGTATATATTTACTATTTTAAATACTCCATTCTCATATAATACACTTTGTTGCTATGGAAATTTTTTTATCAGGAACAGTTTTTGTCCAAGTGGAGGAGATGAGCCATTCATTACTTAGAAGAGGAAGTAATATCAAGGAATACTGGGTATAAATCATGGAAAAATGAGTTTACAAATCACTGCATGGAAATTTCCAGTTGTTTTTGTCTTACTGTATGAATATTTCTAGAGACTTAAGAGTTTACAACCGTCAGTTTTCATTATTGCAAATGACTACAATCAGAAGCTGCTCTGAGTCAAGAGATCTGCTCTCAGATTGAACAGATTTAATTATTAAAGATTGCCACTATATTGTTTTTGAATCTGAACTTTAGGATAAAAGTTGACATTTATGCAGTATCCCTCTCACTAAGGTTTAGTTCTATGCATCACACCTCTATTTCTGAGCTATTTAATTAGACTCTCCTTAGGAACAGTAAAGAGAAAATTCTAGTATTATTCCTCATTCCCTAACTATCTAAATTAGTTCACCTTATGCAAAAAATCAGACAGCCTTGAGACATGGCTAGATCCTATGAAATATTCTTATTACTTCTTCCTTTTCAGCCTAAGTCCTTTGCTTTGAAGAATAGTTTCCCTCCATACCTTAACATTAATGAACTATGATATGGCTGAAGAGAGTTAAACACCACAGAATGGCATAGCAGGGGAAGGAAAGGTTATCATGGAACATGGAGTTTCAGAGGAGAATATAGATACAAGGAATATACAGTAACTTTTCCTTCAGTGGTAAAGAGGGACTGAAGAAATGGAAGACCAAAGAAAGAGGCGAGGAAAGGAGAAATCATGAAAACAAGACTGATAATTAATGTGAAAAGGGATGATCTGCTGAGGGATGTTTAAGTGGAGAGAAAAACAATCACTGAATAAAATAATTTCATTTAATTTTTAGTACAGTAATTTTTCTTCTCCAATAAGATGCTCACCATACAATTTATAAATGGCAAGCACACATATTAATGCAAATTTAATTTACATTTAAAGTACTTACTTTATTATATTTATTCCATAAACCTTCTTTTTTTAGTCTGTAAAAAACCACTGCCTCATGGCTGATATGTCTAAAAGGTCTTAAAAAAATAATTTATCTTATATTTTAAATAGCCACATTTCCTGATAGCTAAATGTCACTTCTACACATTTATAATTATTTACTCTCTCTACTTTACACAAGGTTGCAAGGAAGACTTGGATAGTCTTAAGGAAACAACATACAGAAAGAATTTTGGTTTTCCTATATCGTTTCCACAACAACATGTAGTAACTGTTCTAATGCCAAGACTTCTCTTTTATCCACCACACCCATTCTCTGACCAAAAATGTGAGACATTTGACTTTTTCTCTGTTGTAGTAGCACCAGATATATCCCTGGCTGATATCTTATTATTCATTTCAAGAAACCGATCTTGAAGTTTAAAAAATACAAGCTTATTTTTATGGCCTTATGATTTTTATGTAAGCATACTTATTGAAAAGATTATGATCAAACCTACCACATCCATCTCGTTTTCATGCACAGAATAAGTAGTGAGCTTGTCTTATTCAATTTACATTTTTCTTTTCTTAGATCAGGGCAACTGAATGAAATGAGATGAAAATTTCATATATTGTGTATTCCATGCATCAGAAGCCTGTTCAATATTCATTATTAACGTTGATAGCAAAGGTTTTCATACCTCAATATTTGTCTTGTATTAGAGTTTAAAAGCCTTCAGCTATTTATCTTACATTGTTGGCATATCTTTAATAATTTCTGCTTAGATTAAACAAAATTCTTTCTGCTTTTTGATACAATGGTTTATGTGAAACCATTGTGACCATTAAAGTGTTCTGTCATTTGAAATCAACATGTCTGCAACTGATAATTCACTTTTTCCTATGAAATGGTAATTTTTATTGCAATAAATTGACACATAAATTTTACCACATTTCTGCAAATAAAGCTTAGAAGATGAAAGATTACATAGTTGAGGCTATAAAGTATTTTCAAATGTTTATCATACCAACTTGAAGCAAGCAGTATCTTCCTAGCGCTACAGGAGAATTTCACACACACGGAAAGAAAAGAAGAGTATTATGAACAAAAAACCTCTATTCTATGACTTCACAATTTACATCCTGCTGAATAAATCTTGGGAAACAAATAATCTTTTCTTCCACTTTTTGTTGACATTTCTTAGATATCTCATAGGTCATATGAAGGATTCTCAATTAGTCTTGGTATTTGTCAGCCCTTTGTGACAGAAGGAGAAAATAATATTTTCATAAATGAAGTTGCAATGGTCTAGTAATGTATTAGTGAGAAGCAGTTATGTAATATGACCATTTTTTATCAAAGTGAAGTGAAACATATAATTAAAGAAACTGCATTGGCACCGCAGTGGAAATCTTTGCCACCCATCAAAGCCAATTCAAAAAATTTAAACTGTTGAAAAAAAAGGAGATAGGTGTGT
>VXBU01003787.1:116429-154432 GCA_013400315.1 Bombycilla garrulus
AAAGAAAAGAAAAGAAAAGAAAAAAAGAAAAGAAAAGAAATTAAAAAAGAGAAATAAGAAAAAGCCACCAATTTTGTGTTCATTAAAGTTCTGAATTAAACTAACTGGCTATATTTTAAAACCAACACCAATAAAACCTGCCTGAGTGAGGTGGGTAGTTACAGGTGTCATAGGTAAGTAACATAGGTAATTAGGCTATATAAAACACAGAAAAATAAAAAATAACCCCTAGAGCCCTAGAGCTGCTTAATTTTTTGACTCACCATGGACCACAGGCTGCCATTATAGACAAGTGCCATCATAGACTTTGATAAAGAAATTATTAATTTCCATTTTGATTTTTTTTAATCTGACAGCTAGGCTTTATAGTTCAAATGATCTCTCTTTGCTTTAGAGATTTACCAGTTCTTCTGATCCTAGTAGTGTAGGTTAGAAAATGCAAGAAAGCATACTTCATACAACACATTCTTATCTTCCAGTTTGGATAAAGTCAAGGTAATTTATTTCCATCTCTACAAAGATACCATTTTTGTCTTCAGAAATTTACCCACAGTTTTATTTCTTTGAACCTTTAAAATTCTGGAAATTCCTTTAGATTCATAGTAGGACTTTTTGTTGTTAAACTGCCATTTTTTTGCTGTGCTTCTTCATTTAAGAAATTGTCAGGCTACCAAATACTATATGAACTTTAAACTCCACATCTACAGTGAAAATGTAGCAGGGGGGTGGAGGGAGGATGGGGGATTACATCATTTTTTTAAGAATAGCTTTATAAAATATGTACTGGTTATACATGAACTTCTCTGATGAAGTGCAGGTCTGTGGGACTTAGAAATTCTTTAATAAATCTCCTGGAAGTTGAATATCTGGGGTTTTGTTCATCCATTTGCCTTAAGTAATTTAAAGAGGTAAAGCAAAAATATAACTGTACAGGGAAAGTAAATACAAGCTCATGTACCTACAACTGCTAAGGATCAGGAATCGAAACTATAAATGCAGGGTACATAGCCAATCAATATATAAATTATTAGAATTAACTAAATTAGATGAGAGGAAATTCTGAAAATAGGAAGATCCAGGACTACATTTCTTTGATTATTATTTTGTCCAATATCTTTTTAATGTTAAAGGGTCATAAACTACAAAATGTAATATATGAAGCATTTTATGCAGAGCTAAAGCCCAGAAATTTTGTATTATGAATGTCCAGATTAATAGATTAGAAAGTCATATTCCTTCTCATACTGGTGCTCATGCTCTCTCTCTAGCTCAATGAACCTTTCATTCTTTGCTGCCTAATGATACATTTGCAGCAACGTGGAGATTGTGTTCTGTGAAATCCCCTGATAATAGTTTGGGCACCAGCTGCAAGGTTGATGAGTATAGCAAAAGCAAAAGTTAAGCATGAGGCTAGAGAGAGAGTGCAGCATCGAGAATTCACAAAGTAACTTTTTTTTTCAGGCTTTGGGCCAAAGACAATTGTGGATCAAGATACCAACATGATTTCTTTCTGCACTTTTTCCCCAACAGAAATAATATATTGTTGTAAAAAGAGGATAAGAGAACTTTGTGGGTGTTATTAGAACAGCTGCTATAATATTGAGAATCTTCATTAATGCTTACAATTTGAAAGGAACAGCATCAACTTTAGGTACTTCCTATTGCCAAACTTCCAAAACTTACTTTTTGAAGTTGCAGAGTCCTCTCAAAACAATTTGGGACCTGGCCAAAAAATGTGATAAAATGTTCAGTTATAGGAATAATGTAGGGTTTATGTGCTTTTGAGTTTATTAATCAATTTTCCAGTTAACTTCTAAGCACTTTTGTTAAAAGGTAGTTCCATAAACTTAGTCTTCTCCTACTCAAACATATTTTTTTATTATTTTCTGTCTACATTTTTTTTCTTAACTCCTCTAAATCTATTTTTCCTGACCAGTCTGACTCTGTAAATAATTATTTTCTCTGTGTTGTCTACCAGTCTTCCCTGACTTCTCTTTGCAGATAGTGGCTGTAGTTCTTAATTTCACTGTGCTTAACAAAAATCCCTTGTAGAGTCTGAATCCCCCTGTCCAACCTCTCACGGTTTTATTGAACACAATTGTCAGAGGAAAATGAACAGCAATAACTGATTTTTGCATATATGAAATCTTTCAAACAGAGAAGTTATGCAATGTGTTGTGCAGCATGAGTATTTTGCCTCTAGATAGCATGAAGAAAAACAAAGCCTTCATGACTGCATAATTAGCAATTATCTTCTTTTTTGTAGATCAAGATTACTAATAATTTATAGTCATAAAAATAAAAAGAATTTCCCAATGCTTATAATAGGAAAAAATGAAAGAATTTTAAAGCATGGATGGCTGTAATGTAACTATTTTCAATACAATACAAGCAGGACTTCTTGATGATGTATATGTACACACACAAAAGAAGAGGAATTTGAAGGACAAGTACTGAGAGGGAGAAAAAAAAAATCTACGAGGTCCAGCTAAAAGTGACATGAAGGAGATACTGCAACCCATGATAATAAGAATCAGTGAGAAAAATTAAATTCCAAAAGATTAGGTAGAATGCTCCAATAAGAAGAAAATTGGGAAAAGAAGGGAAACACAAAACAGTAGCACTTATTTAAAGGAATAAAATTATCTTATGAATGGGCCAGAAATTGAGAATCGAGAATTGAGAATAGGAGGAAACATGGGAAAAAAGAAAAGGAGGAAAGTATGCATAAAAGAATAAGTACCAAGAAAGCATAGATGTAATTTCTTCACAGGTATTACAGGTATTTCATATGAAGATCTTGCACCATAAAGTACTAAATAATTCAATATTTCTGTTTAATACCTAATACCCCTCCTATTAGAGAATTTTTCTCATTCTAAGAACCTTGTTATTTTATCTTTTTTATGATCTGAAATACAGTGACCAGGCCTCAAGCCCCACTGCATTTATTTTGCAAAGAAATGTTATGTCACCAGGTCAGACAGGTTTGGCCATGCATTGTATTGGCAGATCAAAAGCTCCTTGAATTAATAGGATGAAGAATCTATTGCTGCTTTTGACAAACTCTTTTTCATTAATTTGAAACATAAACAATTACCCATTGTTTGATACCCATTGTTTGACTCTATATTACTCAAGAGAAATGTTGAGACCATGAGAAAAGTAAATTATGTGTCTAAGGTTCATTATATCCAAAGTTAAACTCAGCTGAACACAAAAACAATTTCTTGCTTAAACATTTTCTAGTATTTCTTATAAAAAATAATTTTGACACTTCAGCCCTCATCCAAAATAGGTTAAGATAAATGTTAAAGAGAAGTACATTCTCAGCAAAGTTTCTGCATTTAAACTGTCCACCATAGAAATCCTGATATCAGTTATTCAAAATTCCTGCTTATTGATGCACTCAAGTCTAAACTATATGTCTCTCCAAGGACTTTGAAATCACTTAATGAAAATTCTAGTACATGCATTCTTTATGCTTGAGAAGTCTCTATTCAAATTTGACTCTGGCAGAATTTTCAGCCTATCTGTCATGCATCCCTCTCATATCTTCTTCAAAATATTTTTGTGAACCTTCTCATAACCTCTGTGCATTTTAAGTACATAATATGATCCATGTTTCACAGAGGGAGGGAATGGATTTAAAAAACAGAGAATACATGATTCTCCCAAATTATGCATGAAAACTGGGAAAACAAATTGATTGAATCTCAGTCAATCTGAATTGTCTACCCAGACAGTAGATGGTAGCGGGATTTCACTCTAAGATAAATTCAGAACAAATCTGGAATCTGGAGGTAGACCCAAGTAATACTAATTACTCCAAGGTCCTATAAGAGAGATTTATTTTATATCAAAAAACCTCTTTGAACACTTTACTCAAGCTGTTTTGCCTGAATAAGTGTATTTTTTTCCACTGAAAATTTATTTTCTTATTGATCATATGAAACAGCATATAAGACTCACTTGCAGTTGATGATCTCACTCTGCTTAAATCACACAGCTCTGCATGTAGACTTCTTTTTTCTTTTTGAGGGAAAGTTCATTCATTACATTTCCAATAAAAGGTGATAAAAAAAACTTGTAAGTCTGAATTTTGAATTATTTGTCATCCCATTACATTCTTGAAAGTCTGACCTAAGAAAAGGATAAACAACAAATAATAATGCCTATCAGAACCTTAAGATTCTTGCCCTTTGGTTCTACACAAGTGAAACTTGTAGTATATGTATATGGGCAGGTTTAAAATATGCAAGCTAAACCCCTAATTGTGTTATCATATTCACTTGAAAGAATCACTTCTGCAACACATAAAAACAGGCATGTTTATTTTTGCACAGTGACATTTTTAAGATTCAAACTTCTTAGAAACAATTTGTGTCAAACAAAGTCAGGTTAAGAGTTTAGCATTGTGCTCTATTGTCTCCACTTGCATTCTATACTTACATGTCCAAGCTATAACGGAACCATGGTAAAAGCATAACATTCAGTAAACTGCTCTGCAAATATTGCAAAACTTAGGACAGCTTAATTGAATGTATTTACAACCATATTTATACATTTTCTTAATGTATTCATTGTCTTACATTCCAAAACATTGCACACTTATTTTGCTCTGTAGTCCCTTTCCATACTAAGTAAACTCATATGTCAGCATCCCAAGATAGTTCTTCAACACCGATTTTGTTTTCAACTAAAGCTTCAAAACTTCTGACTGGATCCATTTGATACAAAAATCCTATAATACATCTGCAAACAGTTGCATGCTCATATGATAGCATTGGAAAGTTTATATTTGTGACATGCTGTTAACCACATCATTCCTGCTTTAACAACGTCCCTCTCATATTGAAGACTCAGACCTCATTTTCCAGTCTCTTCCTCAAAGCAAGCAGCCATAATCTGATACAAGCTTTTTGGTATGCAAGGTGAAGGCAGAAGCATTTTAAAGAATGAGTCAGCCACTAGCATAAGTCTGCTGACACTTTGTATTTACTAGACCATTCTAGAAAAATGAGTTTTTATTTCCCCAATTAATGAAGACCTTCAATCGGTACATAACAGTTACTTCTGTGTCAGTTTGATTCCAGCTCTTCCTCTGTCTAATTCTAATTTTACAATTAATCATATTTTATGACAATATAAATTATTGAATATACAATGAAATAAAAAATGACATAGAACTTATCTGGGATTTTTTTGATTGCTTTTTTTTTTGTTGTTTCTTTTTTGGAGGGAAGAAGGGAAAGACAGCCGTCAAGCAAGAAGGTTATTCTTTAAATTCTTTTAACCGAAATCTTTGTTTTATTTTCTTTATATATTTTTTAAGAATTCTGAGCCAGTTCCCTAAAGTCAACTAAACATAACCACAAGTATGTTAAGTAGGTGACACAGAAAATACATTTATAAAAGCTTGTGTATTTTTTAATCTCATTCCAGTAAAATCCTGATGTGTATGTTTCTCAAGGTTCCAGACACATAAACATACATTGCATAAAAATGTCTTATGTAAAATATAGCCACAACTTTGAAAAATTGAATAAAAAAATAAGCATCTCATTCTAAAGAGCAAAGAATATGGTCTGTGATTTTAGAAGGTGCTAAACATTCACAGCTTATAATGAAATGAACAATTAATGCAGCGCTTCTGCACTTTGTACAGAACTGCACAAAACTGTGAACTTTCATAAAAACAAGAAATTCACTGACAATACCTGCACAATGGATGTTATTTTAAAAGTTGAATTTGATCACACAAAATATATCTCTTTAATTGCCTATATACACAGAACTGTCAAAGAATATGTAGTACGGTGTAAACAACTCGAGACATATATCATAACGTGGATAAATCTATTAACAAGTCAAGTAGATTTACAATTTCAGGCAGATCCTACTATTGACATTTTTCTACATTTCATTGTTGGTATTTCTGCTAATTTAGGTGCCTAAATCTGGTTATTCTCATTGGCATCTTTAAAAATCAAAGAGGAAAACAATGCATTTCAAGCATGTGATTTTTCTGTATGCCTACAGTTGGATGAGATGACCAATCTGGTGGGAGGTGTCTGCTTTTCTCCAGTTTTTCTCTTCCCATGCAAAGGCCTGGAATAATGATGCCCATTGATTACAGCAATCCTAGGTTTTTAAACAATCCCATTTCATGTTCTGAAAGTTTCTAAAATTTAATTATATAGATATGTTCTGGATGTTACTGTGTTAAATTGCTCCCTTATTCCTCAAATGTAGGATATCTAAAATTTAGGAAACCAGGAGCTGTAGTTGCAATTTTCTGAACACTTTTTCTCCCTCTAGGTTATCAAAGAGATATATTTTGCTTCTTTTGCATGTCATTTAAAAGCTCCAAATTATCCACTTTCTGAATATTGTAATAGTGTTTAATTTCAGAACAGGGAAATTTTTTTTTGTTGAATGCATATTTGAGTCTTGCAGTTATATTCTAAATTAAATTCCTGTCATATTTATTGGAAATAAACATTTGTGGAGCCAGTTCCTTCTAGACATTCATCAAAGGGTAGAGATACATCTTATCCAACTTAAGTAATTCTGTCTGAATGAGTAATTTTAGGCACTTTTGCAGTCAATGGAGAGAAACACATTTTTAAAGTGTGATTTATTTTACCTCATTAATGAGATGAATCGTGGTCTATAAATAGTGATTTTTCTATTCTGGCTATAAGAAATCCTTTGGATGTTAATTCTTATGTGGACACTTACACAGTAGAACCCTCTTTATTATGAAATGAATATTTATTCATTAAGCCTGCTATAGCAAGTCTTTTTTAACCTTTCAAGTAGAACAAATGACCATTTGAAATTAATTTATATCCTGGAAAATATAGAGATGTACAAAAAAGAAAAAAAAAAAAGAAAAAAAAAGAAACAAACCCAAAACCAAAGCCAAATAGTATGTTTTCACACTATGTCTGTATGTGAGATTTTCCACTATGTGACTGACTGCGTAACCCAAATCTTTACAGAGTTGCACTCAGAAACATTTTACTGTTAAATAGAAGAAAAAAGAAAAAAAAAACAAACACAAAAAAACACCAAAACAAAACAAAACAAAAAGGCTACATTAGGTAGTAGCAACTAACATACGTGATTTTTCTTTCAATAACTGCTAAGGGTGATTTACTCCTGACTTGCTTACAGAACAAATTTTTAACTAAAATGATGCAGAAAAAAGATAATTTTCCTTATGAAGAGGATCTCTACAAGTTAGCATTTGCCATACTTGCCAGCATTAATGAGTATTAATGGATATCATACCACTATGTTCACTCTTTGTGAACATTCATTCATTGGACAATTGAGGTTAGTATTTTCAAACTTAAGCAACCTGAAGTAATATATATTTAAATTCAGGCTGTCCCATCACACAGGTGCTTGTAAGATAATAACTTCAAATAACTAGTGGCACTGGGTGCATATGCATACATAAATATATATATATATGAAGGATCATGGATTCTATTTGCCTACAAAAAGGTATCTAATATCATGGGGGATACTTTACAGCCCATTTAAATTCCTGTTGCTATTCCATAACTTCATCTGTGTCATATGTGTCAGCCCAGTCGGAATGACTTAGATACTTTTGGACATTTCTGTGGGGGTGACTAAACTGAATAGAAACATCTCACCTTTGGGACATAATTTTTTTCCTGGAGGCCATCAAAGGCCACCCTCTTCTGATACTTTTGCTGGGGACATTCAAAAGATTTCGCTAAAGATGTCACCAGACTTAACACACAATCCCTGGCCACGCGAGTGAAGAAGACTGAACATGAACCTGGTTCACAGACCTAATTCTGAGGAGTACTAGACTTCTACAAGAGAGGATTTATTATCATCATTATTTTAATTTTTGTGCAATTTTTAAGCATCATGTCATCATGGGAAATCTGGGCAAATATGGGGTGATAGAAGTGTAAGTTGCTTATATGTCAGCTTTGACCACTTTTGCAACTTAGCGGGTAATGAATTTGGCAGCTGCATAAATTCCCCTAGCCAGTGATTTGGAAATCTATTGTCCCCTGTCACTACAATTCTTACCTGGGCTAGTAATTTTCGTTATGGTTTAATGTATGACAGATGTAGTCCTACACATGAAAATCAAACTTTTGCTGATTTAACAATTTTCAGTGGTTTCTCTGTCCCAAAGTGTACCTAGTCCCCATGAACTATGAAGCAGAACTTGCAATAATGAGGGAATTTGCAATGAATTGTGAGGTTATGCCAATTTGAGCAGCTTCACACTGGATTTATAACAATGCTGAAGAATAATTATTCCGCTGAATATTTTATGCCTTCTCATTTAGGTTAGAACAGATACACTGCAAGGATAATCTGTTTTTAAAGAAATATATCTGGAGTTTAACATATTGAGATTCTGAGCTGGCAGTAAGCATGCATTACCTAGAGTATGCACATCGTCTTGGTACAGTAAAGGCAAAAAATCCAAGAATTTGATATTTCACGAATTTAAATAATGCAATCTATTACTGCTACTTGATAACAGTTAGGAGAGTTTTTATGAAACCTTTATGGAAATGTCTTCTCTATTTATTCTTCATGAAATAACTAATGCAAATTCATGGATAACATAGGTCATAGGTCACATTTTGTTTTCCCCAGCTCATTGTGGGCAAAATAATAAGAAAATGTTTCTCAAATGTAAATTATCCTGTGGAAAAATTGTATTTCATTCATTATCACAATGCACAGGGTTTCTGGTGTTTGCTCATGGACATCAAGGTCTGAGCCATTAAAACTTGCATAACCTCAAATTTATTTGGTGAATTACTTTTATTGAAGTAGTAAAAAATATTTAAGACATAAAGTTATTTAAAATAATTGATATGGGCCTTCTAAACATAATGAAAGTATCTGAATAATATATCGAGCGTTCTAAATATATTTTAACTTAGGTACTTTTAAAATAATGTTCAGTTGACTGCAGGTTTCTGCAGAAGAGAATGGTAGTGCTTTTTCTATGCCAAAATGGTTCCCTTACATCAATTAATATTAGCTTAACAGTGTAAAATTATGAGGCAGGCAACTCCCTGAAAACATCCTAAAATTGTCTTAATAATTGGACAAATTTCATATGAATAAAAAGTCTGTTCTATGTGTAAAATGATTTTTTAAAATTTACTTCTGATTTTTAAACAATATTAGTGTTTTGATTCCAAGAACATATATTAAAATAATTATTGAGCAATTGTAATTAATGCAAATGCAATAACATTCTTACTTGATTTGTGACTCTGATAACAATGCAAAACTTTTCTATAGAATTGTATAACACAATGTAAATACTAAAGAGGTCTGCTAAAGAATAGCTATTAATTGTCATTTTCCATGTGGATATTTCCTAATATGGATTATATTTCTGGCATCCATCACTGTCAATAATAAAAAAAAAATTAACTTTAAAAAAATACCTAAAAGGAATAGTCCAAACCCACACAGTAATCAACAGTTCCTGAAGCAGTAGAGGATCACAAGGTTAGTATTTATTTTGTAAAATGGATTTTTAATACTACGCAATTTGTAGAAATACGTCAAAAGTGTAATAAAAAGATACCATTTTTTCTTGATTTTTTTCTATTGAGTTCAACTTGAATTATTCCATATTTATAAAGCTTCAGAGAGTCTAGAAAATATACTCTTGAAGTTTAATCATCTAGCATTTTGAGAGAAATTGAATCAGAAAGCTTAATTAATTTGAAAAAGAGAGACAATGTACCTGGTCTAGTGTCTTTGTTTTGTTTACTTAAATAATCAATTAAAGTGCTGCAAAAATATAATTTCTTTGATTTCTTCAATACTTTTAGTAATAAATACTAACTGCACTGATACATCTATAACAATTTCCTCTCACGGGAAACCTGCTTGTTTTGTCTTTTCAGTATTGCTTCGATAAGCACCTCAAGAAGCAAATTTGGCCAGTTTGGATGGGGCCCTGAGCAACCTGGTCTAGTGGAAGGTGTCCCCACCCACAGCAGTGGAGTAGGAACCAGATGATCTTGATTTTATGATTCATTGTATGATTCTATGATTTCTTTGCCAAGTCCAAGAATGATCACTTTCTGACAGTATTGCTTTTTCTAACTTGTTATAAAAATCTGTGTGGACTCATTAATTTAAAAATAACTTTTCTAGCATTCACATCCTTGGCCTTCTTTCTATTTCAAATTCAGTGGCAGCAAAAAGCAAATTAATAAAATTTCTAATGAATCATGAATAAATTAAGGACTTTTTGACACTTTGAACAGAGAAATTCAAGATGTCTTAGTAGTCCCAGAGGGCCTAAATGTTAATTACTTCAGAGGACTGTAATTTTAATTACTTTTACTTGTGTTTGATTAGTTCAAAAAATATTCATATATAAAGATAGGCAACAATAAGAAAAAAATTATCTAACTCCTATGTATAAGTCCAGGTCATGTGAAACTAGACATTCTAGTTAAACTGATCGATATTCTAGTTAAACTGGTTGATGTTCTTGAAAAATAAATTGGAAAGACAGAGAAAAATCTAACATTTTTGAACATAGAATATTGTACCAAAATATTAATAGAATATTAGACTACTAAACCAGAACACTGAACTAATAAACTTAAAAACAGCTTATTGAGAAATTTAGTTATTGATTTCACTAAAATTAATGTTTGTCGCAGGTCTGATTTCGCTATGATTTTTATACCTTGAAATCAAAGAGATTATGTGAGACAAAAGAAACCATGGTAGGTCAACAACAAGGTCATCTGTTTTTTGAAAAGACAGTGCCTTTTCCTGTAAACTTAATATCTTTTAGCATAATTTAGTACATCAGAAGTTATTTTAACTCTTATACATAAAAAAATGGGTCCTAATGAACCACAGAAATCAAGACTATGATAATATAGTACTTGGATCAAAATATATTGCCTTTGAAAACAATAGTAAAATTATTATTATTTTTAGGAAAATGAAACAAAATGGTAAGGAAAAATAATTTAAAATTCTTCATAAGTTCTCTTGAGAAGAAACTTTTAGCAGTTGTATAAAAAGAATATGAAAGGCAATTGTGTTTCTTATTGTGGCTAGATTTTACATAATAAAAATAAAACAAATCTTAATTTTATTCTTTCAGAATAAGAGAAGTGGAATAGACTGAAAAATTTCACATGAGCATCATTGTGGCAAAATAAAAGCATATTGAAAAAAAGTGGAAAAGGAAATCGAGAATCAAAAATGAAATTGAGGATAAATGGAGGAAATAATGATCAAGGTGCTTAAAACAAATTTGCCACAGAATGAAATTAATAGGAATAATCCAATTTTGAAGATCAGTGTATAGGTACATAATTTTTCTATTATGTATGAATATAATGTAATCAAAATAAAAATCTGGAAATAGAATTAAAATTCAATTTCCAAGTTCTTTAGCTATCTCTGTAGAAGAACTGAATGCCAATGTCTATATTTAATTACAGTTATAATTCTAGAATCATCTTCATTTGGTCCCCAACATTTGTGTTTATGTGAAGCAAAATCTTTAGAGAGGTAATATTTTTATTCAACAACTTGTAGTTGGAGAAAAATTCACATCCTTGTCTGTGAAAGACTAATTACAATTCAAAAGGCAACTGGCTGGGGAAAATTAATATTGAAGTGATTTTCAGCTGATTCCAAATTAGGACAGAGAAATATTTAAAAGATTTAAATCCATATACTTAGGCTTCAGAATTGCAATTCAGCTTACATCAGTAAATAAAGACCTCCATGCATACAGATGCTGTTAGAAGGAAAGACCTCTTCAAATCAAATGCTACAATGGAAGCTCTACTTATTTTTTTTATCTCAAATTATTTTAGAGGTTTCCACTAAGAAAACTCATTTTAGTGCAACCAGAATTCCTTCTCAAAATTGCTAGTGACAGAGGATGGTGAGGTTTCTGCTTTTGGGCCATTAAATGTTTCCTGCAGGATCAGCAAGGCTTTAGAGAAGTATATTTGGTGCCCTGTTCACAGAAACTGTGCATCCCTGAATAGCAGAATTTCATATTTCAGTAGTGGCTTTAGCTGCTAAGTGATTCAGCTGAGCAGACGGAAAGCATCAGCATCAAATCTACTGCCAAAGCAAAAGCTCATACTATCATTACTGGCAGAAATTATCAACCCTAAAGGGAAGCACAGATGACACTGTTATATTTACCATATGAACTTTATTAGATCAAACGGTCTAATTTTCCTTATTCCACTTGTATTTATTCTGATTTCCTGACTTGCAGTTATTCTCAGTCATAAGAAGAAAGTCATAATTTGGCAGCTCTAAGTAGGCAAAACCGTGTATGTACAAGCATCAGAAAGAAATAAAATGTAGGATTTTTCTCCCTCTTGAAATGTTAGAAGAGGCTCTATAGACTGTTCTTGTCACGGTTCACCAAATAACATGAAGCAGAAAAATAAGGGGGTCCATTTTCCAGCTTGTCATGAGCTTCCAACATGCAGTAGATCCATTAAACAGTGAGGTTAGAGCCCACGAGCTTAATTTGAATATAAGATTAAGAAAGAATTAGGTAACTTTTTTGACTCTTATGTTTGCAACAAAGCCCCAGGGTAGCCATAGGACTGCTTTATATATTAGTTGATTAAACACACAGGCTTCCCCCTCAATAGACTCATTTATAAGATACATTAACACTGGTGAGGAGGTACAATCTGAAGTTACAAGAAAAGTCTACTTTTAGTTTTGTGTTTTTTTCTACTCTAGAGTCACATCTCAGTCACTATGAATATCCAGACCATCTGACCTCTTCCTCTTAGTAAAGTCAAACTGCTCATTTAAATGAGAAGACCATAACCCATTTGAAGACAAGACCTGAACAGCAAAAAAATTATATTACTATCCACTTTTCTCTGTTAAAAAACACAGTTTAAAATTGATTAAATACACTTTCATGTTTCTGCAGTAATCTTGCAGCCACAAAAATTGTTCTCATATTTCTTCCCTCTCTTTGTGTAGACTTCCCATGATTATCCAGTTCTCCAGGACACATTCATGAGAACAATACCTGAACTTACTACTCTACGTTCACATTTTTACACCTACAATACTCTGTGGACCTTTTTCTTGTTCATTGACTGTGAACGGTTTTATGATTTTATAGGGCATAAATACTTAATCTTTGTCACTTCCAAACTTCTTTGAGTTTGTGAACAGTGTATTCACTGTGTAAATCCTTGTTCTTGTGAAGTTATCATTCTCTTTGTCTCATAGAAAAATAATCATTTCACAGTCAGTAAAATCCTAAGCAGTCCTGACAAAGTCATGGTTGTTTGATGACTACAACACAGGCACCAGCTCTTCCAATATTTAAGGAAGCCATCTGCAGAAAAACAGACAGAAATTAACTGAACAGGAACAAACCAAGCAAAAAATTGCCGAACAGGAACAAGCCATGCAAAGACTGTCAAAGTGCTGTGTCAACATTATTTTAAAATGGTCAAAACTAATGGGAGTATAAATTGCTAAAAATAAAAAAACCCCACATTACGCTACTATTGTAATTTAAAATTGCTTACTCACACCTGACATCTTTCATTTGAAAGTATGAAAACAGAAAGCAAGAATTAATTTTAGAGTTGCCATCAATTTTGTGAACCATTGATATGCAAGAGGTTTCTATATTCTGTAGACTGTGGCTGATGCCTCCACTTCAGTCCTTGAGGCAAGGTGAAAGCTACCAATACAGAAATGTATGGTTCCAGTAGTCCTAAATAGGTTCAAGTGTCCTTTAGAATATGTTTGGCAATTTTAGACACTATTCAAGACATGAGAAGGATTCAAACCTTTAGGGGACTGATCTTGCTGATACTATCACAGTGGAGTCAGCTTATGTGTATGTGACAATATACTGTAATTAGTGGAACTGTATAAATCACAACATTATTTACATGTCTCCTAACTACCTGTCTAAGCATGTTTATATATTTTTTTTAACGTGAACGTGCTAGTTTTGCTAAAAGAATCGTTCCAAATTTATTTCTTATCTCCTACAGAACATCATAAAAATGCTCTTCTCAGTAATTCATAGTAGATTTAAAAAGATGGACTTCTACACTAACTTTAAAGCATTTGTGTCTACATTTAAGCTTATCAACAGAAGTTCCCTCTTACAATCATAAAAAGAAATAGGTTTTCTTGAGTATAATACATCTCGCATATTTTAAATGCTTATTTTAGGATAAGATCATGATTTCGAAGTGTGCACCTTTCTGCATTAGGTTTAAAGAAAAGCTAGAATGGCTAATTCACAGATATATGTATGTATATGTGTGTGTGCGCACACGTATATATATAAAATAAAGTTTATAATTACCTGTGTCCACTCATTAGTTTGAGGGTCATATGCTTCCATAGTGTTCAGGTATGATTGACCATCATAGCCACCTACTGCATATAATTTGTCACCAAGGAGACAAACACCAACAGCATCTCGAGGCATACTCAGTGGAGCCACCATTGTCCATGTATCAGTTTTTGGGTCATACCTGAGCAAAGAAAAATGAAACTGGGTATGTGGAGAAAAGACAAACATCAATTCATGTTGATTTTCATTTGAATGTAGTTCTTTCTTTCCTGGGAGCATTTTTTTTTTCTTATATAAAAAAAATTCTTCCTAACAGCAAAAAATAAAGTTACAGATTTGTTGCATTCACAATTCATCCCTCTAAACTTTTTCTCAACTAACATTCTAGAATAAACTAATGTATTTGTAGGATAGTGTGTCTACAAAGAGATCTGAGAAAGATTTATGAAATAAAGATAAAAATTAAAGAATGGACATATAAATTTTGGGTGTATAAATTTTATTTATATGCTATGTATACATTTAAAGTAAGTTATTTCCTGTAGCACATCAAAATATTAAAAATATGATTTCTAAAATTAAATTTCACAACATTTTAATTTCTAAAATTATACTATACAACAGTAAAAAACTCCCTCTGTATTCTAATGCTTAACTGCATTAGAGTTAGTGTCCCCTCCTGATATTTGCTCAAGTAAAGAAAACAATACTGCTTTTAAGACATAATCCCTACTGAATTTTTAAAACTGAGGGTAAAAATCCTTTTGTAAAATGACAGTAATTTAAAAAATTAATATTTAACCAAGGTTCTCATTTAGATGAAGGTAAAATTGACTCATTTCAGAAGTCATTCCATTGTATTTCTTTTTGACATGCAAAAACCAGAAATTAATTATCATTTGATAGTTTGTAACCAAGGAGGACATCTGGAGTATTAGGTTACACTTGATACCTCATTTTTAGATGTCAAATATTACTAAAACAGAATAGTGTATCACAGTACAATAAAATCAATTTCATATGTCTTTAAGCAAGTCTACTATGTAATAGAATCATGCAATCAGTGGAGAAAATAAGCAGTTTTAGTCTACAAATCCTTTGTCTAACTTTATTAATTTGCTTAAACATGTATTTTAGTAAGTCATATTATCAATAAGTAACTTGTAGGGATACTGTTTCAAGTCCTACATATTTGAACAATGAATTATTTTTTTTTTTTAATACAAGCACTGAAACAGCAATGCTACACTGTTTGGCTTGTAACAGCCTTTTGGTTCATAAATATAACTTTTAAATTGGAAAATAAAAGAACTGTCTGTAACCTTGTTTATATTGTCCTTGAAAAGTAAATACATTTTAAGAAAAAAATCTACTTGTCTGCTAGCTGGTAATCCTGCATTTGGGGGACTTCTCAGAAAATAAGATGTCAAATGTCTAGATATATGATAAATGTCTTTCCTAACTTTAGAGGAAAACATTGTAAAATATTGCTTGAATATGTGGAAGGGAAAAGAATCTGTAACAAAAAAAAAAAAAATCATCTTTTTGATGGATTTTTTTCAAAGACTGGGTGAGATTTTCAACAACAGCATCATATGCCTCTGGCTGAAAGTTTCCCATCCAGTGAAATGCACCAGTGTGCATGGTATCTTTGCCTGCCTAAAGGTAATAAATGTTTAATAGACTCCTTCGTACACTGCTTTTAAATTACAAGGACCAAGCTGAGGAGGTACAAAAGTTAAAGCTGGAAAATAATACAACGGACATGTTCATTGGACCTTCATTTTTCCTTCTTCCTCCAATAAACAGGTATGCAAGGCTAAAATGAATCCTTATAACTCAATTCTGTCAACAAAATAGAACAGAACAAGCACTTGTTGGTTTTGTAATTGCCAGGAAAATACCTGAGATTTCTTACATCCCTTTTCCTGAAAAAAGCAACTGCATATCTCATCTTTATAATAACTAGGTATGCCCCAGGTTGAGCAGGGTTATGATAAAAGCTCCTAAATGTGGAAAAAAATCAATTTTGAAATCAAGGTGAGATGAAGGGGGAAAAAAATATAGGTCAAATGACTATGTTTTTAGCATCTGTCAAGTTTGAGTAACATTTGAAAAAGAAAGATGTTTTATGAAATTTGCCAAAATATATTGAAAATGTTATAATTCTTATTAAGAAAATAGTTTTGTCTTTAAAAAGGAATAGAAGATTGCACTTTTCCAACTTCTGAAGATGACTGAAACATAACTATTATTTTGTTTCACAATGCTTGAATCCAGAGGAAATCCTTTAAAATTGCAACAACCTTAGAAGAGAGTAAACTGGAATAGCTGATTACTATTGAGCAGGATTTTAGCAGTTACATTAAAAAACCACATATCTGCTGCCACTATATTTGGATAATCTCAAAAATAAATTTTAAAATAATGTGTCTGGTTTGACAGTCTTCAAGGACCAAATTGGTCCTGGACTAACCTCCCAGGCTGCATCAGAATGACAAAATGACTGAAGCAGACTCATTCCTGAAGAGACAATTTAAAAACAAGCCTTTGATATTTACAGAAAGAAAAACTTTCAGAGTTATAAAATAACTCAGACTAATGGACCTCTTCATTACTTACTATTCTTTGTTTTCCTAAGATATTGAGGGGCTTTTATTTTTTGAAAATGATGCATTATTTTGGAATAACAAAACAGACACACTAAATCACATTCCAGCCACCTTATAAACTAATCAATCACTGTGAGGGCCATGAGTTTTTTCACATTTCAGTGGAGTTGACCAGTTAATTCACATCCACTCAGTCTAAGTTAATAGTCTTACAAATTCCTGTTTGTTAATCCCAAGTTTTAGTTTCAAAGATGACTATTGATGAAATATATAACCCACACCTTTTGCTATCAGTGTAAAAAAATATCAAGACAGGGGGCACTACGTATTGTTATTCTAACACCAGTACATAAAATGGCATAAGAATAGGATGTCCTAGGTTACAATATAAGAATATTCCAGAAGGTCTGTATTCTATCTCCATCTTCATGAACTGTTAAAATCAGGAGGGGCAGTGTTTTCCTTACCTCCTCCCCCGGACTATCTCCTGTTAATGGGCCATTAACACCTTGCCCCATGAGTCATAGATAACTCCCTCTGGGAGCCATTTCCTGTTTAATGGGCCATTGTGAGGACCCACCACATGACTCAGAGAATGACATCATTCCATTGTGAGATGCTCCGCCCAAGGGGAGGAGCCAAGCATTCCCACCAGGATATAATCTGGGCATTTGGACAGAACAGGCATCTGCCTTCTACTGGATTCCCAGAGGAGCAGCTTTCTCTCCCACTGGATTCCCAGAGGAAGGACCAGACCCTTCAGCGTCACCACTGGACCACTGGAAGAAAACTCTGCCCTTCTACAGGATCTCTGCTTCAGCAGAACCATCTGTCACCCCAGGAGCACTACTGGANCAGGCACCTGTCTTTCAAAACCAAGACATAGGATTAGCTAATTTTTGTAGTCTCCCCTGAAAAAGACAAACGTCGTGGAGTATGGTTTGTCTTCAATACCAGAAGGGTTTTCTTCTCAGAGAAGAAAAAATGAAAGAAAATCTGCCTTTTGAGAATCAATAAGCAGAAAAGACTGTCACTAGTTGTCCTAATATAAATTTATTTCATTGAAAGTTCTTGTTATTGCTCCTTATAAATAGAGGTCCACAAGCATAGGCCCTGTAAGTACAGGCATCAGGGATTTCCCTGATTAACTGTCCCTCTGTTGGAGATGGGAAGAATTTGGCAGTCTGTGATCTTTGCTTAGAGATGGCAATGAGTCTAACTAAGAGTGAGCAAAATCATACTGATAACATAAGGAGTTTTAACTTACAATTTTTCAATTAAATATGGAATATCAAGCTGGATTAAGCAGAAGAAATAACTGACATTTAATTAACCCCTTCAGAAAATAAATAACAAGATAAATCTTTCCCAGTTTATATGTTAAGATAAAGCAACTACTCAAATGTATCTACTTTAACTTTTGCATTCTGTACACATTTGGAATGAATATTTTCCTTTCCTTATTCTATTTTATAGCATTCAGAAACACACACAAAAAAAAAAGTCAAACATTCGTGAAACATTTGAAGAATATCTTTAAATTGAATGTTTTAATCACTTCATCTGTGCTGTACTGCCCTACAAGATATTCTTGGATTTCAAGAAAATCTACTTGCAAAATTCAGGGTACTGTAAATAGAGTGTATTAGGCTTATACCACCACATTAGAAAGTGGCTATTTTGCTAAAGGAAGTAATACACTGTACTGTGAATATCCATCACTTAAACAGTTTTTTTTTTCCTTTGCTTGTCATGTTTTAGATTTAAAAAATATTCTAAACTCAATTCACTTTTGTGTTATAAAATTATTCCAATAAAAAAATTATCTCTACACTTTTTAGTTTGCATATACAGCAATGCATTATATAGTGTCCTATAATTACTTAAATGGGATGTGGAAAGAGTGGATTTTTGTGTTTGTGATAATATATAATAGTACTGTGAATAAAAAGGAATGACAATAAGTTTCAAAGAGATTTCACAGACCTTTATAAAAATATTCAATTAAGTACTAATTAGTCATTTCTTGGGTTAAAAACATCTGTTTAATTTTACCACCTAAGCTATGAAAATAATGCTACCAGTTATTATTTTGTATTGAAAAGAAGGCATGTATAATTTGATACCTTTCTACGTAGTCCAGCAGTCGAGAACAGTGATTAGAAGCAGGAGCATCGTGACCTCCAACGGCATAAAGAAAGCCATCACAGGTAGCCACTCCTACACCTCCTCTTCTCTTACACATAGGAGCACACATATTCCATTTATTTGTGTGAGGATCATAATATTCCATTGAACTCAAACATGAACTTCCATCCCGACCTCCAACTGAATATAACCTAAGAAAGTCCACAGAAATAAAAATGTCGATAAAGCAAGAGCTCAGAATTGTAGAAGTAAAAACAACGAGGATCTGTTTTTTTTATCTGACATCAGAGAATAGAAAAAAAGAAAATATATAATATTTTTAAATCATGTGAATCTCATATAGTGAAAAAACACAGATGTTTTCAATATTATTATCAAACTCAGGTGCTGTTTAGTGCTTTTTCCACCTGAAGAGAAAGGAAGATATTTCTTTCTGCTAATGAATATTTTCATTCTATCATTACTGCATATACAGGCCAGAGCACACAGATGACGTGCAGGTTTGTCTCTATAGGTTTAAAAGCCATGTAAGCAGAGTTTCTGCCTAAGCTCATCATCTATGAGGTGGAAGTGGAAGCGCAAACTTAAAACTGGTATTCCAGACAAATAAGAAATATGCAATCCATTTATTATAGTTTCTCTGTTTTTTTGCTGTGCATTGAAGTACTAAGAGGCACAAATAATATGGAAAACTAGATTTGATAATCAACAAATTCCACATATGTCTTCAACATGAATTTTACACTTAGAATATAGTAGAGATCAAATATGAGATGCATTGCAGATAGGACTATCACATTATGTTTTAAACATGGATTTTTAAAAAGTGCTATCTCAGTTTCAAGGCTCTTGCTTACGCTGAAGAAAATTCTTACCCACTCTAACAGCAACGTGTCTACTTTGCAAGAAAATTATAACCCCCAAGCATGGTGTGTTTTTCTTCATCAGAAGGTTTTATTTGGATAGAGTTATGCTGGAAAGCCATGGACAACTTCTGAAGAGTATTTTAAACTTGAAATTATAAAAAATGTGGTTTAACAAAAAAGATGTCGTGTATGTAAGTATCTGCAGGCAAGAAACTTGTTTCATTCCACTCTTTATAATGGGTCCCAGGAGGAAATAATTCTGATTGTTCTTTCTCCCTAATACCATGCTGTATTCATTCTGTGTGAGTCTTTTTGCAGTCTGTTGCCTTTTATACAGTGCCTGGAGATTAACTAATAGAAACACAGGCTATTTTAAAGTCCAACCACTAAGCAATTTCCGATGTGAAAGCTGTCTCTGTAAAGCAATTACTCATTTGGAAGCTTTTACTGTCCTAAGCACTCCATGAATTCAGACCCATTTAAATGTGCATTTGCCATTACATTTCATTGATATGGATGCTGATGAATAAGGAAGTGCTGTACAACCACTAAATATATCACTGAAGCCTGAGAACATTTTGGTAGTGCCTGACAGACATACCTGTGCTCTGACTAAAGCACCCAGGAGAATCCACACTCCTCTATGAGAGATACTAAAGCAAATACATTTTTTTTACAACTATTTCCTTGGATCCAGACATAATACATTTAACTTAATTTAGATTATCAGATATCTACAGATGCAATCAATATTAAGACACCCAATTTGTGTTAATTTGTCTACAGTGTCTAATTTGCTGTTATGCTCAGAGTAGTCACCTGAGCCTAAAAAACAGCACCACAAAAATATTTAAACATGTGATCAGAAACATTTACAGCAATATAAATGTAAATATAAACATTTACATATAGGTGTCTGCAAGGATGCCATCTATCTTTATTTTCAATGATGTGACTTGGTTCAGCTCCCCATAGACAATAATAAAACATTTTTTGTGACATTTAAGGTATGTTGACATTCCTTCCAGGCTGAGACATATGGAAAATAGTACAGTCAAAAAAGCAGTAGAAAAAACCATGACCGCTGGCACCCTGAAGCAATTTAAATGCCAGGAGACAACTATATGTCAGTAAATGAATTGATCCCCAGAAATATAAACCATAATTAAGACTTCTGAGATTTTCAAATATATTTCTAAGTAGATATTTGGACATGTAAACACTGAACACCACTTAAAAAATGCAAAGAACACTTTTGCAGACAGTGCAGATAATCTTGTATACCCCTAGTCAAAATCCCCACCACTTTGATATTTCTTCTGGTATGAAAGGTTCTTATTTATTCAATTGTCTTTCAACTGAAATAAATCAATAAGCTGATATTTGCACAGTGAAAATGAAACATACTTTCTCATTCCTCTATTCCAGTTAAGACAGGTAATAAAATATAACTGAAGACACTCTTGTGTTGCTGGTAAGTAGACAGCAAATGCTGTTCCTAAGTAGCTGATAAAACTTTCAGCGAGTTATTGGGACAACCTAATCTGTTGCTAAAATGTTCTCTGCTATTCAGAACAGAATTAATTTTCAAAATCATATTTTTGAACTAACATTTTTAGAGTTTCATTGTGTTTCTATCTCTTTTCTCACAGGTATTGTGTTTTTTTTGGTTTTTTTTTTGTTTGTTTTTTTTTTTTCCTTTAGTTTGACAAAGGTGAGATAAAAATAATTCAGAAAAGTAAAAACTGAAAATGAAGTATTTGCTTTATAGCCCTGTTTGGGGCTGAGATTGAACAATTCAGTCAGAAATTGCTTCCAGTCTTCAGTCAAATTTCCAAATCCATGTTCAGAAAGGCCCAAAATGACTGGGCCCAAAACAACTCTGGAATGAGTGCTGAATATTCAGGATACTATACAACTATCTGAAATTTTGAAACACTTTTAATTAAAGTTATTTAGTCATCTTACTTCCTTTTTAGAGCTTAGGGTCCTATTTTATTAGATTACTTCAAATTAAACAATTTTTTCAGCTTGGCTAAGGTTTGTAATCAAAGTTCTATTGGGAGAAATATAATGCATTTCTATGAATTAGCTGAATTACTCTTCATGGTGTATCCCATCAAAACTAGAATTACTATAAAAATAATAACCATATATCTCTACTTAGAGAGATCAGCAAGGAAAAGAAAGCATCCAGTTCTGAGCACTTTTATCTCCTCTGTGAAAGTTCTGCCTGTGGAGATATTATGGATTTCTATTCCTAAATGGTCTGCATTTCAGCTGATACAGACACTGTGCATAGACATGAAATTAGGCCAAGTTCAGCTTCTTCTGTCTTTTCAGGGTTTTGTCAATTCTTTTACTAAGATAGAGAGAGATTCCTGAACATTCGTATTTATATAACTGTATGTATAATTGACCAGAAAAATGAAGTAGAGGTTTCAAAGTAGGAAACATTAGGAGAAATCATGACCAGCTGAATCAAAAGCATTTATCTCAGTACTGTCATTACAAACCTTTGATAACTACTCAGAAAAGCCAGTTTTAAATTCAGTTTGACAAGCCATCCTCAAAAGACCAGACTGCCTTTGATGTGAGGTGGGTATGGCTTGTGAAACCAGTGAATGCTGCATTTCTTAATGAGGCTTTCCCTTTCAAAATCCTCTCACTATGAATATCAAAGACCTTATCCAGTCTTTTGCTTAGGCCCTTTTGAACCCTCTTCTGGCCTTTCAGTGTGTCTGAAAGAGCAGCAGAGAATTACTCTGGCTTAAAAGGTATCTGCTTGGTAGAACTGAGGGGCAGTAATAATTTTCATCAGTGCTGGACTACTGTATATCTGAATCAGTCCATACCTGGCCTAGGAATCAGACTATAGGAGAGGGGAGATATTCATCCATGCTGCCTTGATTAAGCCAATGTAGTTTAGTGGCAAAAGTTGAAAACACAGTAATTTTGTGAATGGAAAGCATTATTGAGGTCTTATTTCTGTGTGTAAATTTGGAAAGGTATTTCATGTATTTGTATTGCAGTGGTGAAGGAAATTAAATATAGTATTTGAACCCCCAAAAAATGGAAAAAGAAAAAAAGTAGTCATAGAGTAAGTCCCTGGAATTAAATCAGTAGTAACTACTGATAAGTTAGATGTATGGGTACTCCAGGCCAAACATAGTGAGTTAACTTAGTCCTAATACCTGTCAGAAAAAGGCAGTAGTGTCACTCCACCTAAATTAAGCTTTTAGATGTAGCATATGCACCAGTCTAGATGGCGGGAAGCAGTATGGATAATGCCTAGGAAAATTCACAGCCGACTTTTTAATTGTTCAGCTTCCACAGTTAAGCACAGACTTTTAAAAAAACATTCAGCAATCACTGTGTTCTCTCTTATGGTCAAGACTGCAAAAGGTATTAATATCCTATATTCTTGATTATGACTAAAGTTTGGCTTTTCATTATTATCTTTAGTGGGAGATTAAGTTTAAGGACCCGAACCTGTCTAAGGTGCCTGTACTTGGTGCCTATATGCTGGGACAGGAAGGAAGCCCTTGTGCAATGCTGTTGGAGTAGTCTAGAGATCCTCCCCACACCAAATGTAGGCATTAACTTAGATTATACACATTTCAGGTGTGTACACATATTCATTCCTGCGTGTTATCTTGTGTATTCACATATTCCTTATTTCCGCATATGTGTAAATCTGGAAGGACATTTAAATATGCACATCTGACTGAAATTAAGGAAAGCTAAATATTAATTTAATACTCAGCTAAATATCTTTATGGGGAAACCATACTAGATCATATGTATATCTATGTAGAATTTATAATTCATTACAAAACTTACAGAAAAATAAAAGAATTATGTAGTGCAGACAAATGGTTTTCTATGACAAAACCTGAATGACAGAACTGCTCACAAATTACAGTCAATGTCCAGGTGTAGAACAGTCAATGGCCAGCTAGTCTGAAAAATTTGTTGTATGGGTGATGGATGAAGAGAAGGGCATGTACACAAAAAGCTGTGCAGTAAACATCCAAAATAGAAATGTGGTCCAACTACCTGGGACCCTGGCCACATTATAGCCAACGTAAATAGGCTCATCAAGTTCCCATCCTGCAGATCAGCAATGCTTTTTAGCATCTGCTGTGTCTCCTACAAATTACTTTAAACTTTCTAAAGAGGAAGGTATTCTAGCTGCACATGCATCTGTCTTGGACTGTAGGAAAAATAAGTAAGCCTGTGCAGAGTCTCTTATTTTACAGGCTGGATGTAAAATAAGTTAAATCTTGCTTAAGGAGAGGATATGATGCACTTTGAGTTAAATGGTAGATTCACTGAGCTGCATGAGACCGTCATGGAGAAAATATGAATTTGTGTGCAAAAGTACAAAAGATCAGACCAGGGCACTGAAATAGAAATAAGCCTTAATGATTTTGCTAAGACAAAATGCCACAGATAGTTTATTATATGATGCATGAAAGCCAGAGAAGCAGAACTCCTGGAGGAGGTAGTAATCAGCCACACAATCAAGTTTTGTAGGTGGTTATATGAATGTAATACATTCCTAATTCTCTTGTGCCAAACACTGAACTACTATTAAGGATTTTGTGGAATTATTAAGCTTTGTCTTTCCAAGGTCAGTCCAAAGCAATTATATTCCTGGTGAGTGACTAACTACAAGATAATTTTGAGAACCTTTCTTGTGCTCACACAAATTTGGTTTGAATTTGGCTATTTTTCTTTAAAATTATGGTTCAGCAGGCTAAAAACTTTCTGATAGTTACTTTGTAATAGTGCATAAGAATTGTAAGGCATATTAAACCAAAGCAACTCCTATTTACAGCAGGCATAATATTGATCTATATAACACATGTTTCTTTCCAGTTTTTCTCATTAAATGACCTGAAAACAAAACATTCCATTGTGCATAGGCCAAGATCTCCGTTGGCTAGCTTTCTGTATTTCCCATTCAAAGTGAAAGAGAGAACAGCTGGAAAGCACTGCCAAAACAATAATCCAGTTTATGAAAATCCATTATTAAATGAATCCAATTATTGCAAAAGTGGTAGAACTGAGTGAATGTAACTGAATATAAACAGATAAATAACTATTTTTTTAAAAATCCTAAAACTACATAGTTATTAAAGTCTCTCTACCTAACTAGTAAAATTGAAAATGTAACTAATTAATTTGCATGGATGTGAAGGGAAAAATAATTAATATGTATATACAAATGCATTTTTTAAAAATAAGAATTAGTATATTCTATCAGTACTTAAGCAGAATTAATAGAATGTGAAATCTAATTTAAATTCTATCTGTTACAGTTAAGTAAGAGACAAAATTTGACATTACCAATCGATAATAAATAATTACTTAAAGGACACAACCAGAAAAGCACTGATTTTTTTTATATTGGACCATCTTTCAACAAAAACATGAAAAAATATCACTGTCTAAGGAAAATGGGAAAAAGGACAGAAACATAATTGATGGTAAGAGACAAGGCTTGCCAAACAACTCCAGTTTTAAACATGTTGGGTTGGAGTAAGAGGATCTATGCTTAGGGGTTTGTTCCTGTAAAAGAAAATATCTCTGGGTCAGCTTATATATCTTGCCTGTAGTATTGGCATTTAATTTTCCCGCTTAAGATAATAACCAGTCACAGGCACAGCAGCCTGTGCAGGACATCCCATTGGAGTAGGAGGTTATCTCCCAAAGACTGCGGCCCACAGACAGCCCATGATGGAGCAAGGGAAATGTGTGAAGAAGGAGTGGCAGCAGGAGGAAATTATTGTCTGAACGCCATTTCCCATCCCCCTGCACCAGTCAGGGGTGAGGCTATAAGGTTATACAAGACAAAAATTGAGCCTGGGAAAGGGGGAAAGAAAGGTGACATTTTAAATTTTGTGGTTTCTTCTCACAAGCCAGTATCTATTTTTATTACTAATAAATTGCATTAATTTTCTCCAAGTCAAGTCTATTTTGGCTGTGACAGCAAATGGTAAGTGGTCAGATGGATATTGATGGGGAATAATATTCTCTTGCAGCATTTCTCCTTGTTCTTTTACCTTCCTTCAGAGACAACAAATACTTATAAAACTCTTTTTTTTCCTCGAATAAAAGTAAAATATTATTTAAAAGAATACTTACACAGTTGTATTTCTAAAAGTCAAGATTAAACAATTCCTCACTTTCTGTCATCTATCATATACCAACAATAGTTTGTGATATTTAATGAAAATAACAGCAGCAGGGGGAAATATCAAGTTCACTATAGCACATATTTGAGGATGTGGCAATCAATAAATGGCAGGACTCCTTTTCCTTGACTAAACAAGGTGTTAGCATGAGATTGAACTGCTGGCCTGTGTGTGTCAAAGTTATGATTTTTAATACTTAAGACACTGCTGTGATATTCTACCATTTAAAGTCAGCCTACGGATGGTATCAACTGCTGAGTATTTTATCCTTTTCTAACACAGATTTACTGATATTCACTAAAGGGATCAAGACTAAAGGGCCAGACTTTCTGCCATAAAAGCTACTGTTGCTTCAAAAAATATTGATAATTTCTAACATACCAGTAGAAACTAAGGAATTTTTTCTGTAATGCAGTCTTTTTGGACATATAATAGAGCAATATAGAAAAACTTTATGGTAGTGACACAAAAATGTTTAGAATAACATATATCTGTATGATATAGAGAATGTCTTTGAGGAGTAGGTATTCCTGATGAAAGTGTGTAAACTAAATTTCACTTTCACTTAAAGCTACACCATTAGCATAAAATGTGTTCTGAAATTAAATTAGTGTAAAAGTTTAATATTCTTAGAGAGTGAGTGGTTCATGTATTAGTTTTTTAATAAAGGCTAATAAATAGCTATGGTATTAGCTATAAATTTTAAGTCAATGAAAGAATTGGTATTTATTGGATTGAAGATGTCAACTAGATTTTTTTTCTTCTTGAGTTTAAAATTAAGAAATTAAGAAAAGCTTGAAATAGTTAAGTGATAATTTAAGGAAGTTTCTGGAAAAGATAGACTTTTTCACACTTCTGGTTCCTTGGTGCTTCTAACTTATACTGCTGAAAAGTTGTATTGCTTCAGCACTATGTGCTGAAAATCATAGAATGCTACTCTTATATAGTGTAAACTGCACACTATTTACATACCACTTATGTGAGCCCCAAAGAAGAATTCAGGTAAGTCATCCCAAATTCTGACTCATTACCTGCATATAAAAAGCACCATCCTCTACAAGTTTTTTCAATGTGTAGATCTCCATCCCACATTCAGTATTTTAACACCCATATCTATTGCTGATCTGAGGAAGTTCATGTTCTCTTTCCCTTCCAATCTGTGCAAAAGGGTTGTTACAGTAACAAGGCAGAAAGGATGATGCTGTTTCCATATCAGAAGGAATTACTGACCACATTTCATCCCAGGAAATTCCACAGTCATGGCAAGTCCTACAACACTTATCAAAATATGTTCAAAATTAGCAAACACATCAAGTTAAATAATTTTTATATATATTAAGGATAACACACTCCACTCTTGTGTTACTGTTTGACTATAAGAAACACATGGAGATGAAGGAGATGGAATCTCCAAAGCCTCAGCATACATTCTTAGTGGTACCCAGAAACTATTGTCGACTTGGGAAAACCAAAATATTACTGAAAAGGAAAATTCTCCAATTCCAGTCTTTGGTGTTACATAAAAACACATAATATTACCCTTTATATGAACCAATAAACAGGCATTTAGAACCTGATGAGAGTATTGTGGACACGATCTTATTGCGCCTGTATTACTTTTATTTAATCCCTGTTTTCCCAACTCAATTGCAGCTATTTTGTGCATCTTTTTCTTTGTCAACTGTATCAGTTTTGTTGCTTTTCTTTGGTATGACATGCATTCTTGATAGTCATGGTACACATTATATGGCCTTTGAAATTTTACTTGAACTTACTTCAATATGGATGACCAGAATTCCACACAGTAACACAACATAAATATTTCCAATATTAATAAAACTTCATGTATTCTTTGGTAGCATTTCCTTTTTTCCTCTCAGATTTCTTCTGCTCTTTTTCTGTGCTAACAACACACAGAGCTTTTTTCACCTCTTCATTTGCTTCTTAACATTAGTTTTCCTCAAACAGAAGGCTTGTTAATGCACACATAAACTACTAAATATACTATTTGTGTTGCTTTTTAAGGTCATTTAAATGCTTCTGTATTCATGTGTCCAACATGAACCATATGATATTTTTCCCTTTGGTGCCACTTGGAATTATATGGTAATTTAACTAACTTTCTCCTGTTGGTATACTCTCTTAATCCAGGACAGATCTTTAAAGAATTCTAGGGGTAACTGTGACATACTAGTTATTGCATACAGTCCTTTTCTTTTTCAAATACCTGCAATATTCACTTTTTTTATTTTTTCTTTTTTTAATCTTAAGTATTTATTTCATATGTAGCACCAAATAAATTGTTCTGTAGAAAATCTGGTAAAAAAAATTTGCCATGTGTCTTTCTTTTATCTAGAAAACAACATTTATCTTTTATTACTTATTTTAGCTCTCCTTGAAACTAAGAAGACATTTAAGAAAATAAATATTGCCTGTGTTCCTCATTGAAGGATAGCAACTATTGTATCCTATTAGTCTGGGATATCTGGAGGCAACAACCAGGCGACCTTTGAGAGGGGAAAGGAAGATACTACATTAAGCCCTCCTGGGTGAAACAGTACTGCAACTTCAAAATGTAATAAGGCAACATGAGTATAGAAAAGAACCCTGTCAAATGGACTAAGTTTAAAATAATAAAAAAAAACCAAAGAACCACCAAAAACTTCAGATAGTTATTTTCCTGAATTTCTGAGAATTTCAGTAGGATTTTATTGCTTCAATAATTAAATATTTTTCAAATTAGATTATGATGCACATATTGACACAATCCATTTCACATTTTAGGAAACATGTTGATATAAGAATTTCAGTTTAAATTTTCATGAACTAACATTTCTTTCTGTGCACCGTGTTTTGCCAGATTCAGATAGTATTGTTTTCAATTTGTCTGAGCAGCAAAATAAGTGATAATTTACTTGCATGGTCTACACAAGTGAGCTTCAGAAACACTTCAATACATTGGAAACTAATAAGAAGTTACTTACAAATCAATCACCTTACTCAGAGCCTGATGAGATCAGAATATGAAAGCTTTAAGTTTTTTAATTTTTTTATGTATTTCCATCATAAGCGGATAAAAAAATACAATTTTCATTTTTCTGCTTAAAATTAATTTATATGGAAAACAAATTTAGCCAACCATAGGGCAATGGAAGATCACAAATGGAATTTGTTTCCTACATTAAATAATAAAAGAAGTGGCTATACTTTATCAAGTCTTTTTTGAAATTCATATTTGAAATATTTAGTATCCAGTATTTTATGTCAAGTGCCCAAAGCAGTGTGAGAGATGCACACATAGTTTGTAGCTCTCTCACTTCAAAGAGTACTGCAGAAGAAAAGATATCATAATGAATAACCAAAAAAAAATAACCTCCTCAGAACTTCCATACTAAAATAAGTTTTCCTTTGCTGAATGTTAAACCCAACATTGTGTTTCTCAATGAGATATCCATGTCCAATATCCTGAGGAATGTAGCAATGCCAGTTGTGTGGAACAGAAATGTAGTAAAAATAGCACTGGGAAGTTGAAAGGTCCCTACAGATGTTTCCAAGTTGCAGTTCTCGGCATAGTGGATATTATTTAAGAATGCTTATTCAGATAAAAAGAAAAAAAAATCAATTACATATTTCTACTTGTTGCAGTGAGACCACTGCTTTTTGGTTTTTAGTGGTGCCTATCCTACCTTTCTGGGACACAGATGACATCTATTTTAATTTAAAAGTGTTTGATATAAGTCATCCAAAACTCAACTGAGTATCTGTTAACTGGGAATCATTAAACATCTGATCGGCTGTGCAAAAGAAACAAAGCTGGAATATATATGCATAATCATATGCTGCTTTTCATGACTTTAGATCAATATTTCCATGGTTATTTGTTTAGATGTTGCTTTGGCTAGTCTGCTACATGCACCATGAACTCAGTTTCTTGCAGAGTAACAGGGTTATTAAAGGAGCTTTGACCATCTACTCCGGAGCACTTCAGTGCCACTGCAACTTACTAAGGGAAAGCAATGAAAATTAATTCATTGGTTTTCAAAATAAGTGTTTCAATTGTGTAAGCATACCCTACTCACTTGCCATTTAATGCTGCTACTCCAACAGTGCTTCTGGCAATTGACATACTTGCCACAAATGTCCACTGCTGACTTTGAGGGTCCCATCTCTCAACTGTGTTCAAATAACTCCAACCATCATGTCCTCCCACTGCATAAATAGGCCCTTCAAGCACTGTAACTCCTAAAATGAAGGAGAAAGTGAGAGAAGATAAAAGTATGTTTCCTCTATCAGTAGTAAAAAATAAAAGAAAGTATTCTAAAACACAACCAACAAATGAACTCATATATTCAAAATGAAAATGATAGTACCAATTTGAGATTTGATTAATTAAGAATTAAAAAACAGGAATAAAACTAATGCCAATCCACATGGCTCTATGAAAAACAAGTCTTGTCAAACAAACTTAATTTCATTTCTTGAGAAGAGTGTTTGCTTCAGAGAATAACCTGTCAATGGCATGATCCTCCTAGATTTCTGTATTCCCTTTAGTGTCTCATAACATTCTGGTCATGAATTAGATCTTTAGAACAGCAGCAAAGCACATAATAAAGTAGGGACTGGATACCTGATAGATCTCTGATTATTGTCACCTTAAGGGGAATTTCATTGAATGGAATTGCTTCTACATGGGTTGAAGTCTGTTTTTTCACCATTTTTGTCAATCATATAGAAGAAAATATACAATTTTTCAGTAGCAGGAAGATGCATGGACTGGTACAGAATCAAAAAACATATTCGAAGGCTTGAGCAAGTAATTAGACTGTGAAATTTAAGCTGCTTCCTCAGTTTCTCGCTCTATCAAAAAAATAAAAGAAAGAACCACACACTTTCACAAAAAATTCATGTTGGATATCTGAGAATTCTTTTATCTACTGAAGAAAAATTAAACAAAATGTAATGTCTGAGAACTGAAGTTGAAAATATTTCAGTAAGAAACAATTTTTTAACTACGAGGGGTTTGAATCACCCAGTCAAAGGGATTGATGAATTCTCTAGCTCACAGTCTCTTCAGTTAAGCTTAGAAGGCTCTGGAAGTTATAGCTAAGCGCTATTTGTTACAAGACAGTGAGCTCAGTAATTCCATTCTACAAATCTATGACCCCAAATGAACATTTCTCTGAAAAATCTCATGCTAAATCCAGTCCTATTTCTAAGTCAATGTCTTTTTTTTTGTTCTTACTCCATTTCACACAATTTGAACTCATCAAAAAGTCAGAAAACAAGAGATCATTAAAGTTTCAGAGAACAGCTTTGTTTTTTCTTCCAGAAAATTCTATTTTTAATTTTAAACAGTGTGAAGCTTCCACTTTCTGTGTAGGAATGCTCTGTTCTATTTCAGAAAAGTAATTCATTAAAAGCTTATTTTATTTTAAAATTATATGTATCAATGAGTTTGAACATATTTCATCTCAGTGTTCACAGAACAGTGTTCCTGCACTTTGGGTGTTGATTTTTGTTTGTCAATATTTTTTTTCATTTAAAAAAGAAAATAATTCAAAAAACTCTATTAACACTAAGAAATTTTTTTTTCTCCAAATGAAGGTTTAATGTTTTCTTTTTCTATAGAACTCATTCTCCATTTGTTTACATTGCCTTGCCTATAAATTCTTTCTATTCAATCACACGTTACAGTTATATTTTTTTCAGAATATTAAAGTAGATATTAAATTGAAGTAATGATCCTTATAACTCAATATTTTGTCTCAGAACACAACCAGTAACAACATGTGGGAAGATGTGTCAGTGTTCACATTAAAATTAGGGGATTATATGCTAACATATGTAGTTTGGAGGTGGTTTTTGGTTTACCCTAGTATCTAATATTTTTAAATATTCTTAAATACTGAACAAAGAGGTTTACTTTGTAAAAAACTATTTACTATGATTTGTTATAAAAACATGGTTCTCCTTAGCTTTTCATCTATATTATTTTCATTAAATACAAAGTTAAATAGAAAATTGAGTCCATTTTGGGATAAAAAATGAATCATATTCAAAGAAAGGTCAGGGTGGGTGAGAATTTCTATACACATACATGTACACATCATTGGTGTCTATACAAACACACAAACCCTCTCTCTCTTCTTTACACATAAACAGTGTTGTATTGTTATGCAGGGAATTTCACAAGGAATCTATGGTGCACATAAAACCACACCTCATCAGTTTTGAAATTTCCAGCTCTTACTTCCTCAGACAACCCATTTGCACTTTCACTAGGATATAAAGAGTTTTCCTCAATTACTCTTTTCATCTCATTCAGTATTTATTTTTTTTTTCAAGTCCTTCATAGTTGAGTTTTATTCTCATCTATTTCCTGCTGGAAATTAAGCCATTACATTTATTTAATTCACTTTTTGTAGGAAATTTTATTTTCCCTAATCAAAATAACATTCTTCCTGCATTTTCATGGATTTTTACATTTTTTTAATGACAATGAAAAATTATAAACTCATTGCATTAATATAATGTTACTTTCTTTCTGCATGTCTTGTTGCAAAGAGAGAAAAGTAACACTAAGTAACTGAGCTTCATACAGAAAATAATCTTCAATGGCTTCTCTGTTCTTCTCATGAGAACTTTTCTGCATTTATATAATGAGGTGTACAGTTCCTGTACACCTGTGAGGTGTACAGTTCCTTCTCATTTTTTGCCCATTGCAGAAACCAATATACTGCCCTCAGTAGTTTCTGGTGCCCTTTTGTGGAAGCTGTTGCACAGTTACATCTGCTGGGTTGCATCTCTGTTACCTGTGTTTAGACCCACCTGTCTGTGAAGCCCCACGTTTGATTCTTATGCTTTCGAAGAAGCCAGGTTCACAATGTTCTGAGCTACACAGAAGTATTTTCTCTCCCCATTAGGTAGTGCTTGCATCATGTTTCCAAATATTCTAATAAGTACTAATGATAATATAATCACCTGGCTCAAGTAAGTATATAATTAAACATTTTATATTAGAGAGACTGTGTCTTATATGAGGAATTCAATATTCAAGTGTTGAATTCAAGCATTTGAATTCATTTGAAGCATAGATGCCAGAAGTTCTATGTGATTTTTCTATCACACATATAGACTAAAGGGAAGTCCCAAAGGTGTTGCTTGTAGCCTTCTTATCACACAGGATGGATTTCAATACACCTCTTCTCTGACTGAAATTACTCAACAGTCCATGATAATGGCAAATGGCAACACCACAATCAAAATCTTAAGGGACACATTCTCCAAGATCACAAAGCAAAATATTTTCCAGTGAAATTGATGAAGCAAGACTATTCTCTTTTCTGAATGTTCCAGGTCATTTGTTCTAATAGAAGAAAAAATTAAAATCATTGTAAGTAGTCTGTGTTGAAATGTCAGAGTTCCAATTCTATTAGCACACTGTAAAATTCCTCCTCCTTAAAGAGCAAAAGTACTGAACTCTATATAACTTTTATTTTTTTTTTAAATGGTGCAGCAAATTTCTGCTTTGTCTCCTGAGATAAGATTTTTCATCTTTTTGTAGTCAAGATACTGAACAGTGTGCTAGAAGATCAGAGTTCATTTCAACTTCATGAGACAGGTTTTCATGTTCATTATGTATCCTAGAGTAAACTGATGTCAGAGTTCATTATTTTGTTTTCTGTCACCTATGTCCACAAGATAATAAACATCCACCTAGATTTACACTCAGAATTTAGAATATTGTAAAATACCTACATGAAGGGCTTTTCATGTTTCTAAATGAGAAAATAACTATTTCCAGCTGACACTTGAACTCTTATTTGTCATTAAGCAAGTTGCACAGAAGAATAATGCTGTTAGCTCTTTCAGGAGAGTTTGCTAAGAGAAGAGAAAGGACAGAAGGCCTTCATACATTTCCTTCCAGTACATCATCTTCAACAGTTTGACAAAACCAATTTAAAGCACAAGAAAAGAAAAAAAATCTTGGATTTAATTTTTCACATGATACTAGTTCTTTGTTGTTTTCTGACAAAAGTAATACATTCAAAAAGAGAATATTTTACTGCAGGAGAATTATATTAAATAACTAAAGTAATTATTTATCTGAACAAAGAAACTGGAAATTGGCAGAAACAGATCTTACTTTTTTAATTTGTAGAAAATTATTCTGGCATTGAGGGAATAATTTTTTCTACCCATCTTTTGATGAATTACTTTCATTTATCTTATACTCTGAACAGTTTGCCTTTCCTAGTTCTCATACAGTTGGAGATCTGAACCAGCTATGAATACCCCTTTTAGGAAAGGAAGCAACTTGTTTTCTTAAGAGAATACATGTTTTCAGCAATATCTTGAGTATTTAAGTGCAGTAAGTACACTGCAGAGAAACCTTAATGTTTTCCTGAACAAAAATAGTACATGGAAAATATTTTTTCTAATAATTTTGACTCAGGAATTTATAAAAGCAAACAGTACTCTTTCTAGACTAAATGAGATCTAAAAAATTAATTGTCCAGTTTCCAAGAGCAGGCATTTTCTTTTTGATTGCCTTCACAAAGCTATGCAGCAAAAACCCTATTATGCCTAATTAGGTGCTCGATCTGTACAGTTCCAATTATTTATACTTGAAGACTGGAATGGGATTTTAAATTGCTTTTCTGTAATGTTACAAAGTAAAGGAGCACTGCCTATAATATTTTCAATTCTGCAGTTCCTTATCTGCCTGATGGACCTAATTTTACAGAGTGAAATTTTAAAAAGTGTAATTATTTTTATAAAACAATTGTAAATATAGTTTCATACTAACACTTGGATACAACATGTCAAAGAAAAAATTATCTGTGGTGCTAACTTTACTGTTGTATGTGCATTTTGATATTTGCAGAGACATTAAATTTTAAGTGGTCAGGATATACTTGTATCCAACAACTTTTACTTTAAATAAGGACTACCTTTCAAGAAGTTAACAGACATAC
This sequence comes from Bombycilla garrulus, assembly GCA_013400315.1. Lineage (NCBI taxonomy): Eukaryota > Metazoa > Chordata > Aves > Passeriformes > Bombycillidae > Bombycilla > Bombycilla garrulus. The sequence goes on from VXBU01003787.1 coordinate 151,629, forward strand.
ACTATATCACGACATTGAAGGTGAGAAGACAAATCAGTAGTTTGTTACCCAAGTATAAACTTGATCAAATAACATCCATACTTTATTCTACCCTTTTAAGCTCTGCATTTATTTAGTGTCCAGGCAGAAGCACATTTTTAACCACCCTTTCTCACCCACACCCACAGAAGCATATTTATACAATTTTGTATTAATTGCAACTAACATTGCTGTTTTTCCTGACTGTTATTTCCCTCTTTAAGTCTTAAGTCCTTCTTTCATAGTAGTGGTATCAAAGAAAGTAAAGTCCAATTTGTTTTAAATTATATGTCATGATTTAAATGATGTATTAAATCTCATATTTAATTCTCAAAGCCATAATATTAACTGAGTGGGAAATACAAATACTGTTCTTTGGATGCTGTATATAGGACTGCCACAGGCCAATCTTGGAATCTGGTGTGTCATTAATTGGAGAATTGGACCTGACCTACCTTCCTTACTGAATATTCAGTGACTCAGTGTTGAAAATATCTATTCCTATGTAAATTCACAAGTAAGTATCAAGGCTAATTTAAGGAATTATAGCAATATCTCTGCCCTCTTGGGCCAGAAGATATTACACAAACTTGCTAATATAATGCAAATTTACAGAAGCAAAGATCTGCCTGTCGACCCTTTATTTACATTCAGTTTTGTAGATAAGACACTAGGTTCTCAACTCTGCCACACTATTATCCTGAGAACATGACTCACAAATTATTATCAGTGTTGCTTTTATGATTTTTACTCTTTAGTGAATTGGGTCACGATCTACTACTTAGTAAAGGGGTGCAAAGTACAAAGAAAAGGTACTAAATAACTCAAGGAAAAAAAATCCCTCTAATGTTCCCCATGATTAGGAGAAAAATCCAAAGCAGAAATCTAATATACATGAAAATCAATATAGCAGAGAAAATACTTTAAAACACTCAGGCCTTGTAACCCACAGTGAAAGCAGTGAGAATGGCATATTTTTCCTGAGATTTCACAAGGGAAAAATAATAATAACTTTACATAGAGGCACATAGTAGTAGTCAATGTTGCCTAAAAGAAAGATTCTCAAACTAATCTCTTAACAGCTGCTTCTGGGGTAAAAAAATACAGCTATATCAGAACCTTGCTGTGCTCTGGTAAGCCAGTCTGTTGCAGAACTCTTCCACTCAATGCTCAGGTGATGATAGTTTTGGGTGTTTTTGTTTGTTGGGTTTTTTTGGGAGGTAATGGGTTGTGGTGTTTTCTGTACATAAAAATCACCACATAAAGACGGAAAACACACATCTTAACTATAGCATTGCTTTTATGAGATGCTGATGTACCCAGAATGATCTAGCATTGGAGAAAAATAAGATATTTACAATAGGATCTTGAGTTGAACTTTCTCAGCTGACCACAATGGATCAAAATGATATTCCATATTGTATAGCATCATGCTCTAGAAATCTGGAGTGTCACTGTCATATATATGATAGCATGAAGTGCCATAATATTTTCATTTGTCTGCATGCTCTAACAAACTTGTATCTGGAGAAGTTTCCTTAATCTAGCTGTTTGGCACTATAAAAAACATTATGCAGAAATATTGTTATACCAATCAAGAATTCTTTTATTTATAAATAGTTGCTCCACAACATTGGGAACTTAATTAGTCATAAATAATTACAGTTTTATCATACTAATATGGTATAACCTAATCTGTTGGTTTCAATGCTAAGTCAATTCTCTTCATTTTACTGACATTTCTTTCTTCCTGCCTTTCATCTCCGGCCTCTAGGTTCGTGGCGTCCAGAATGGAATCTCCGTTTCTAATGTATCTGTCTCTGAGGCTCTGTACTTTTCAATCTCCACAGAGTGGTTAATTTTACATACAGACACCATACTGAATTTAAAAATCTGAATTTATTATGTTGTAAAATTAAAAAAAAAAAAAAAAATCTAGACCCAGAAAAAAAATCCCTAGTTATTTATTGTTATATTTTAATGGAAGATGTAAATTTGCCATTTTTGGCTCCTTAGTGAGGAATGGTGATACATAAAAAGAAGAAGCTAGCAGAGAAAGAAGAACAAAGATCCCTTTTATCTTCTACATTTTGATGGTTTATTTTACAGTTACCATGGATGAGAGTGTTAAGGTTATATCAAGATTTTATTTATATTCCTAGTCTATTTTAATGGTTTCTACTCTTCCTGGAATGCTTTCTGACAGATTTTAACTCCTCAGACAAACATGTATTTATTGAGGCTTAAACACTATCTAAAATAACATCATTGCTTAACTGCCATAGCAAAAGTTTTTCAAAAGGGAAGATGAAAATTCAGCTCTCGATGCCTTTAAAATTATCTTTCAAACTAGGTCTAAAGAGAGGTGTCATTCATCATTAGATTTTTGGTGTTGAGTAAGCAGTAATCTATGTTATATTATGTTTCATGAAAAGAGGTAAAATTCAGACAGACTGCAAGTTAATAGTTTTGGTACTTTGCTGTGTATCTGACCTACTCTGCTCATGAATCCTACAGCCTATATTTTCCTGGTGGAGCTGCTTTAAAAGATCTGTCAGTAGCACTCATTCTTCATAAGGATTTGTTTCCTAACAACATTTATTTGGCATAAATAAAGGTGATTGTTTTTCATAATAATCTCATAAAATGCTTCTTTAATATACATAATTTTTATTGCAATGACCTGTTCATTATAAATTTGTAGTATCAAATATGGGTTACCTATGTGTTTCTCTTTCACTTGTTTCAGTGTAATCTGATACAGGTTTTGCTATTATGGATCTATT
>VXBU01003787.1:157467-195088 GCA_013400315.1 Bombycilla garrulus
TTAGACTTCTTTCCTCATTTTACATGTTGTTTACAGAAAGATTGAATTACTTCAATATAAAAATTTAAAAATTATTTTATAATAGGCAAAAAAAGACCCCAAACCTAAATGGTCAAATGCCTAAGTTTGGGTATTTTTCCTAGTATAGAAAAAATACTAGTTTTTCTCCAGTCATAATTTCAGCAGTGCTCAACTTAAACTATAATGGTATTTTAAAAATGTGTTGACCAAAAGCATCTGTAAAATTGTAGGCCAGAATTATTTTTTTTTAACTGATCACCAAGGGTTTTCAATCATAGATTCATCACTTTTGTCACTGAGACACATATTTTCTCTATTAAGAATACCCTAATGTTATATTACTGCTTTCCTGTAGTTACAGCTGAAGTCATTGCATTTTTACCACCCTGGGGAACAGCACTGATTCTGTAAAATTCTGGAACACTCGCAGAAGTGTTGAATACATGATACATGACATATTTTTGCATGTAATTCATGTATTTTCTCATGTATTTTCTAATTAACAACTAAATTTAAACTTAGGAAACAATTTTAAATCAGTGAGATATATAATGCCATTATGCCATCTGATGTAGATCCACACTGCCATTTTCTATTTTAAGACTTGTTTAACAGCAACAGCACATATGCATATTACAAGTGTGCAATGACATGAGTGAAGGGCAGGAAAGCATGGCCATTTTGTGAGGTATTAATGCAATAGTACAATAATAAAGGACTTGCTGATTGTAGCTCAGGGGAATGGACAGGATAACATAGTGTGTTGCGTGAGTCAACACAGGCAAGCAGCTGAATAACCAAAAAACCACTGCTGAAATGCAAAGAGTGAATTTATTTTCCTGTCTATTACCTTCCTAACCAGAGGATACCAAAACAACACTGAGGAAGAGACACACAAGCAGGAACTAGTTCAATCCCAGCAGGTGGCCAGGCTGCTATTTGCACCCATTCATCATGCACCCATGCATGCATAGCTTACCAATGTGCTGGGATCTCCTCTGGACTGTTTATGAGCTCTGAGCTTTGACTTCTCTCCCAAAACAGGGAGCTCAAACATGTCCATAAGCCTCTCCAAACACTTATGTTATCTCTAAACAGAAATTTTACTTCTCAAAACGGAGATAAAGAGCAGTAGACATCAGATATATATACAAGGTCCCCACACTGCTATTCTCCAGGCTGCAAGGTTACTTGAGCAAATCTGCCATCCTCCTCGCCATCCTCCCACTTTCAACACTTTCATCCCTACACGTGTCTGTGAGAGTCTGAGATGTTAATGGTTAATGGGTCAAACATTTGTCCATTGGTAGAGGTGGTAGGGTGCTTGCTGGGCCAAGGTTTGCACCCCCTCGAGCAGCACCCTCCCAGGAAAGGGGAGGTGAAATTTTGGGTGGGTGATGGTGAAGCCTCTGGTCCGCATAANCACTGCTATTCTCCAGGCTGCAAGGTTACTTGAGCAAATCTGCCATCCTCCTCGCCATCCTCCCACTTTCAACACTTTCATCCCTACACGTGTCTGTGAGAGTCTGAGATGTTAATGGTTAATGGGTCAAACATTTGTCCATTGGTAGAGGTGGTAGGGTGCTTGCTGGGCCAAGGTTTGCACCCCCTCGAGCAGCACCCTCCCAGGAAAGGGGAGGTGAAATTTTGGGTGGGTGATGGTGAAGCCTCTGGTCCGCATAAATCAGAGAGGTGACCACCCACCACTGGAGTTCAGTAAGAAGCAGACCCCGTGGAAGCTGGATAGTTCTTTTTATCATGCTAGTGTCCTCCCTCACACAAACTGGTTCAGTTGTAAAAATCCTTCTGCTTACCAGCCACCTTACCCCCTTGGAACATCAGATTCACACAGAACAATGCCATTCACACATAGGCATGGGAGTGTTCACCGCTTCTGATGGCTCAGCTGCGCTGACATGAGAGGCAGCCATCATGTCATAAACTATTAAAGACCTTCCCCTGAAAGCACCCCAAGTCTCACTTCAGTGTGGATCAACACATGATCTACAGTTTTGCAAGACAGTTTAAAACTCCCCTCCATTGAATTCTGCATTTGGAGGGTTTCCCCCACTCCCAATGGATCAAGACTGCGATAACTTCAAACAACAGACACCTAAATTGCAACAATCAAGTCTTGTCATTGATCCACAGGTGGTAATACCTTTCTACTCTTCTCCTTTCCTTCTCTTTCTTTCCTTTCTCTTTCTCCTCCTCTTTCTCTTTTCCATATATATTTATTAAACGTTATTTTTATGCTTTTATATTGCTATATTACTACAGATAATAACTACAAAAATGGCTACATACTGGCTTCCATTGCATCCAAATAGTTCTAAAATAAACCCTACATGTGTATATTTACAATCACTGATCATTCAGCGTGGTCTAACTGCCCAATGGATCTATTAACAAGAACCTGGGTTATCCTTGTCTTCTGGAGCAGGTCATAATAATGTCTTCCCTTCCTATTTTTCATGACTTTTCAGTAATTTTATCACACCATATGGATTTAGCAGAACAGATAATGAACAGTTCAGTTTTTTTCTATACCATGTAACAACAACATTGCAAAGCCCAGTATTATTACTGGTCAGAGTTTTCCACTGAAAGTTACATAACCAAAAAAAATGTGGCACATTTTTAAAATAATTCTTTTCTTACCTAAGCCGTGTCTATGTGTTGACATAGGTGGTAACACAGTCCAAGCCTTAGTCTTTGGATTGTAACATTCAACAGTGTTTAATGTCTTTAAACCGTCCCGGCCTCCAATGACAAACAGCTTGTCATCGATGACAGCAACACCAAACTGAAGCCTCCTGCCATTCATTACTCCAGCCTGAATCCATATGTTTGTTCTGAGATCATATTTTTCAATAGTTGTAGCTCCTGATGAGACATAAAAGCAGAACTACAAATATCAAAATTATAGATGCATTTAAATTAATGCTTAAGAGAATAACTTAATAATTCATCTGAAATGTAACCAGTGCTTTATTTTAACATACCCATAATAGGGCTTCACTTCCAAAGTTTAAATATCCTACAGAAAAAAAAAAAAATCAATATAATTATGAAGCTTTACTCTTTGGAACTAATCCTTTACATTATGATAAAATGTTATAATTCCATGGAAAATCATACCAAGGAACCAAGTTCAAACAAACATCATGAAAACAATATTTTTTTTAACTGGACTAAAAAAAAAGACACAATTTAAATTCAATTTGTATATAAACACAGTGGAGGAGCAATAATCTACTCTATAATTGGATGTATTATATTCCCTTCCAGTTTTATTAAGCCACAAGTTACATGAAGCAAATTTTCCATTCAGTTTAGAGAGATGTACTTATCTTTTTGACCCTAGTTTAAAACAGACAGCTGTAAATTCATTAATACTTAGGTTTGAAAGAACAAAACATACAGTTTATTTGATACAGTTTCTTGGAGGAGCTGCAGGGCATATTATAATGACACTCATAAAGTTGTAATGCTTTATATGTTGGATCTATTCATGTTAAAAGCTAGAAGGAATTCTGTAGCACATGAATTCTGTAAATCTTTTAACTTAAATGGTAAAAAGTGCAGTTTAAAAGTTTTGTCATTCTGATTTCAGAAAATTGTACTTGCATAACAGAGTCTTTGAATTATGCTCAGCAACGTATTTTCTAATATTGGCTAATTCTGAGTTGCCGAAGTATTTTATTATATTACACACTGAGCACCTAATCCAGGAGTTTTTGGACTGCTTAAATTCTGTTTATCCAATATGGTGCCTTGCTAATTTCTAATGATAACGATGATGATAATAGGATGATAATTAACAATAAAAATGGCAATGAGAATAATGACAAAAATCAACACAAAGTGAAATATATATCAGTTCTATAAAATCATTATTATCAGAAACAATAATATAATACATTCTAAATTGCAATTCAGACAAGAAAAGAAGACCTCTTAAATAACAGTAATTATTTTTATTGCAATGACCATGCAATAGTAACATTCAAAATAGAAAAATCTTTAAACAAAAAAAAAAAAATCTTTAAACAAAAAAAGTGGTGGAACTATTCAAAGGTATCACCAGCAGAGACTTTAGGATATCTTTAATTGCAGATTATTGAGAATTTCTTTTTATTATATTTAGACTGTTCTTTATTCCCATACATATGCTCAAATATTCGCACAGCTTAGACTGTAAAAGACAATAAATTTCTAACTTTCCTAGGAAGAAAACTGGAAGAAACAAGTTCTTTTCTTTAGCTCAGCTGTTTGGGTCTTGAAAGTTAAAAAGGACTTTGTGCACCTAGGAGAGGAGGCAAAATCTTGATACTCATAGGATTTTACTAGACAAATTAGTTTAGCTATTTAAGAGTGAGGTTGTCTGGGTATATAAAATCAAGATTGAATTTTCATCTATCATATATTTTATTGCTTGAATATGTTTGCATATAATAATCTTAAAATGAAAGTATTATTACATTGCCAAATGTTGACATCACAAATTTGCTCTGAAACAGAATAAAAGCAGAAGCTCTAAAGTATGCAGGGCTGCATCAAACACAGCACAAAAAAACAAGGCCATTGCTTTATCTTGATGAAAACACCTTTGAGCTACTTTTGCTAAAATCTCCTGCCACTGAGGGAAGAATATGAAACATCTGTTTTCCCATTTTTTAGGAATCTTAATTCAAAAGGACAGCAATGTCATTCTTAGATTTTCTCATAGCCTTTTCTGCTAATTCTATACTGACCTTAAAGATCTGACTTATGGTAAGGCTATTGGAGCTAAGAAATTCATAAACATTAAGGTTTTGGGGAGATATTTCAGTATTCTCTTTTAGGGAAATGATTATATTTTATGACTTTATGTAATAGTTCTGTCTTTGCCAGAAGTCTAATTGAATCATAGGATTGTAGAATCGTTTAGGTTGGAAAAGACTTTTAAAATCATTCACCCTTTAACCCAGCACTGCCAAATCCTCCTTTAAACCCCAAGTGTCTCATCTACATATCTTTTAAATACATCCAGGGATGGGGACTCCATCACTTCCCTGGTCAATTCCAATAACAATTGATAACAGTTCCAGTGAAGCAATTTTTCCTCATATCCAATCTAAACCTCCTCTGGTGCAATTTGAGGCCATTTCATGTTGTCCTATCCCATTTTAATTGGGATAAAAGACTGATACTCAATTTGCTACAACCTCCTTTCAAGACACTATAGAGAGCAATAAGCTCTTCCCTGAGCCTTCTTTTCTTTTTCCAGGCTAAAGAAACTCAGCTCCCTCAGCCACTCCCACAGTACTTGTACTCCAGACCCTTCACCAGCTTCATTGTGCTTCTCTGGACACACTCTGGGATCTCAATGTCCTTCTTGCAGTGAGGGGCTCAGAACTGGACACAGAATTTGAGGTGCGGCCTCATCAGCTCTGAGTACAGTGCAGTCAATAGTTACATTGCAGGATGATGAGTCACTCTTTGCTGCCAGACCTGGAAGGAATATAGAGGACCCCATATGGAACTATCAGACAGGTGGACAGAACCCTATCCCTACTCACTTTCATCACTTCTAAGGTGAGATGATTTCAAACCACCATGCTGTGGTGCAGTGCAGGAACAGTCACTCACTCAGTGACAAGGTTCCAGTGACAAGCAAAAATTGGTAGCCTTGCATGCCATCTGAGATGAGAAAATCCTCTCCTCTCCTCTCTGCGATATTCTGTGGGTGGCAGTCAGAAGAGCCAACTCCTAAGTGAAGCAACTCCCAAACTGTGTAAACTCAAAGAAATGAGCTGTGTTGGTTAATGCTGTCTACCCCAGCCTGTGTAGGCTGTGAAAGGGTGTCTTGGCAATGTCAGAAATCTGTAGACAAGGACTTTTTTCTAATCCCCATGAACAAACCAAAGTAATTCTGATTACATGTTTCAGAAAACCAGAAAATCCAATTTCCCAAGCACATGAGGATGGAAGGAAGCAATCAGGAAGTGACTGGTATATATTTTTATGGAAATTGGAAATACAAGCTTAATGTGAAGATATGAATAAAATGAATAAAGGAAAAATTCATTATTCATTTTGAGCTGAAGCCTATCTGGTGATTATGCAGAGATAGACATATTTTCCTACAAAACAAAACAGAATAAGTAACACACACATAGACCCAAACAGAAATACCAACTATACTAAAAGCACATGAAATGATATTTTAAAATTTATTCTATTGCTGTTTCCTTGACTTGCATATCACTAGTGCTTTTTGAGTGGTAAAGAGAAAATAAATTATTTACTAGACTGTCTTTAGGTTAGTGGTTATGAAACTGTAAAGATGAAAGAAAAACAGACACATAGAATATTAAAGATTTTACAATAAAAGTACTACACACCCAGACAATTACTCTATATACACACTCATGCAAACTCCTGTTTTTCAGATGGACAGAGCTCTAGAACTGACTAATTTCAGGATGTAGCACGGAAGAGAGAGTATATGAAAAGGACATAGTGAGGTGAAACAATTGATTTAATAGCTATTTGCATGATAAAGAAAAGTGTGTAGTAAATTTAAAAACTATTCCATGACTGTGTCAGCACAAATAATTTCTGGTAAGAACATAACAATATTTCTTGATGTGCTGGGTACATTTCAATTTTTTTTTTTTTCTTTTTTTAACTTAAATTCTACTTAGGATCCAGCTGGGCACTGGATGAAATTAGTTCTGTGTATTGTGCATATGGGCATTATAAACCCTGATTAATCAAGGTCTATGAAGTAATGAGAGACCTACAGAGAAAGAAAACTTCAGAAATGAATTGCCGTAGCTGATCAGGGTAATTTTGCATTAATGTCCAACTGCTGCTGACAATTCCTCTGTGTATGCAGCAGGGATGAAGATGATCCTACCATTCCATGTTTCTGATGAAACAGGAAAGTGCTAGCTCTCAAAATTTCATCTTTATCTACAGAGCAGTACACCGTTACACTAAATATAAATTTCTTCTTCTTTGTTTTAGTTGTCATTTTTGAGCACATGAATTTGTGAAATTGTTTTAGTGAAACCCTTCAAGTGTTAGTGATTCTCTAATTATCTTCTCTTAAACTTTGTCTTTTTCCAAAATTAAGCATATTTCATTTCCTTGCTAATGACTTATAAATCAAGATTTTTGTAGAAACCTGATTGTCATTCTCACATTTTTGCATAGCTGATGACTGAAGACTAACAATATAACAAAGTCATTGAATGATAAAGGATATTTGGATATAAATATTATTTGCAATCCAATATTTTAAGTCAAATGCAGAACTACCTAGAAACCTGTCCTTCAAATACATTTCTAGGTATTTTTGAGCAAGTTGACATAGGCTACGTGAAGTAGTGAAGATTGTCTGAGACTATGAATGCAATATAATTATTTTAGACAGGTATAAATGCAGGACTTTTTTATATAAACAAAGTGAAAATTGCTTCAGAAGCAGATAAAAATCCCAAACATCTTTCCCTTGCCAAACTATGTTTATATTTACACATAAAAGTGCAAGTCTCTTTCCTTATTGGTAGAATGATTCAGTATTTAAACCCATGAAGAAGTGCAGGAGTTCTAAATTTATCATCAGAAAATTTCTCCATTCTTTTCCCTGTAACGCTTTCTGCTGATTTTGCTATTACTAAAGCTGTTGCTGACACGTACTCCGATAATTTTGTTCAAGATTTAGAGATGCTGCTGTGAGTAGGCGCAGAATGATGACCTTGATCTAGTGATCTGCAACATTACATTTTGAACTGAAAAGATGGTGACTCAAGTGGAACAAATGTGACCTAAGGAGGTTACTGATGCAGATACTAAGGAGAATATTTTGGTAAAGAAACAGCTATATATAAAATAGTAGCATAGGGTAGCAGTTCATTACTCTATAAGACTGCTATAAATTCCTTTAAGCGCTTCAAAATTCTATAACGTGTACACAAAAAGAAATCTACATTTTTTTTTAGTTAAAACATGTACTAAAATGCCTGGAGGATTTTCCATATAGTGATATGAAATAAAAATCAGAGAACCTTTGGGAATGTTTGATTATTCTATATGAGCAGAATTCTCTAAAACCAATATAAGTTTTTTCCACTAATCTTTATATTTTTGAGTGTATCAGAACTGACAGCTTTTCAACAGTGATTTTAGACGATGTCTTTGATGTTATGCGCTTTCTTTTATAATATAGTGTTATGTGTTATTACATAAAACATTAATAGTTTATTTTATATTTTTATGTAGTATAAAACTTAAAAAAGTTCCTTTTAATAATGATTTATGTAATGCAGTATAATAGTCTACCTTTGCTCAGCCACAAAATCATGCTTCTTTTTTAAAAACAGTTCTGTTCCCACTGAAAATTGTGCAAGTAATGTGTTAACAATAAAAACAAAAGTTCTACATGTGGACAAATGCAAATTCTAGGACAACTACAAATTCTGCAGGAGGGGTGTGCACTCAGTGGAGCTCTCCTCAGTGGGGAGCAGTTGATGGTGACCTACACACGCTGAGTATCTGTGTTTGGATGTCTGTGACTAGAACCTTGAGGGATTTGGTCAAGAAGAACATTAACAAATTTAAAGACATAAATACATATTTCACAAGTGTCTAGTATTGCAATCTAGCTACTTCGTGATTGATACTGATCCTAAACACACGGTTCATTTGATTGGAAGTTTTTTTATGTATCATAACTAAATAAATAAGCTTCTTTGACCATGAATTGGTTCAATAATGCAACAATATCAGTTTCCCATAACCCCCAGCCTTCTTTCATTATTTTCATTATAGATGTAGAGATGCTCATCCACACTGCTTAACCCCTAGCTTAGTTCCTGGGAGATTCTGTTTTGCTGCAATTACTGCCCTCTAAGGCAAACCTCCTGCATAGGGTGCTATTCCTAACCTTTACAGGTAGGACCCAGATAATGCTGATTGGATTCTATATGGTGCCATCTATAGTTCAAAGAGATAATTGTATTTATTTGGTTTTCCAGTTCAGAGTATTAAAAATAAGGTCAAAGCTCTACTGAAGATTACTTGGATGTTCTTGTGCTTGACAACAGAGACCTTCAGAGCATTTCCTAGAATTTGGCAAGGCAATTGTTGAGGTGGTTGAAGGTGCAAGATAGAGCTGGAGGACCACACTGGGAGATGCCACCATTTTTCAAGCCTTATCCACACTGGCTGTTGAGGGTGGTTCCAAATCTGAACTATTTACAGAACAAGATTCAGAATTTGTGATTGTTTACTCTTTAGCAGAGTAAGTAACAGCTAAGTAGTCACAAGTAGTTACAGCCATTAATGAAACTTTAGTGATCAGGGAACAAAAATTGGCTACTATATAGAAAAATATAAGGTTCCTGATAGTATAGAAATTCTCCAAGTTATTCATCTGCCAGGCATGTATCCTTTCCAGCTCACACACAAAGTCGTGGGGTTTTGGGGGGTTTTTTGGGGGGATTTTTTGTGTTTTTTTTTTTTTTTTTTTTTTTTTTTTTTTNTGGGGTTTGTTTTGGTTTGGTTTTTGGTTGGGTTTTGTGTGTGTATTTTACAATAGAGTAAGTTGCAGGGAAGTAATTAGGAGAAATGGAGAGTTGTTCTTGGGATAATAATCCCCCTAACACACCCATGATGCACAACACACTTGCGCTGTTTGCATAATCCCATAGTTTGTACCAATAGATGTGAATTCCAGGGCAGTGGATTGACAAGGTAAGAAGTTTGTGGGATGATAAATTTTATCTTGTTTGTGATAACTTTGGCTCTTCTCTCACATTTGAAGCCATGAAGGCTTCAGAATAGGTCACTTCAGGATCTTCTTTTTGTTTCAAACTATAACTGAATCAGCAGTTTCAGAAGATAATTGCACTGAAAAAAGCCAGAAATTTAGTGATATAAAATAAGTACTGGAAAAGTACCAGATGGTGTTAAAATACGAGTTGTTTTTTCTAGTCTGAAATGCACTGCTAAATCAAAGTACTTAAACTGCTAATTAGCCTATGAGACTGAATGTTTTGGAACATATTGAAAATCATAGGAGTGAAAAGAAGGAAGTAATCATGTTAATACTTATAAGAACTGGACGAGAAGAGAATTTTAGTGTGATTTATACATTTAATTATCTCATTAGTGATTAGCCAGTGTATTTCATATTCTTGTAAAGTAATTAGCCAAGCTCTGCTTTAACTCTACAATTGCATTAACATGTCGCAGAATCACAGAACAGTTGAGGCTGGAAGGGACCTCTGGAGGTCATTTCTTCTCTGGGCTGAGCAGTCCCAAATGTCTCAGACTTTCTTCACAGGAGAGAGGCTCCAGTCCTTTTATCACCTGTCTAAGATGCTGTTAAAGGACTGAGCAGTATTTCCAGTGAGATTTGACCAGAGTGAGGAAGATATAAGCAATTTGATGACTGACAAGACAAGGAATAGAGGCATATTTAAACATCAAAGAGTGGTATTTTGCCCATTTTTTTTTCCAATAACTATCCAGGAAAAGATTGTTTCCTTATTTTCGATGTAGCCTCAGTTCTCAAAGAGATGCACTTCATTGTCTTAGTAGCGAGGTATGTAAAGTCACCTCTCATGGCACCACCTGCCAGGGGAGAATGCCAGGGAACATCTCTCACCTCTGCAGTGAGTATTGAGGCAAATTTTTTTGGTGCCTTCAAGAGAATCCAAAAGCAAATGAAAACAGGGCAAAACAATCCCCTCATATCTTTCTCTTTGATTGCAGCACATGCTTTAATATTCCCATGCAAGGTCTGCCAGTGAGGAGAGAGTGGATGGAGAGGGTGGCTGCTCTGTACAGCTTCCTCTGCTCCCCAGATCTGTTACCAGGGATTAAATCTGCATGTGGAACTTTGCTGTTTCCAATTATCTAAACAATTGTTAGGCAGATGTTTGGGGCAAAATGATCCCAGGCACTTTTCTGCCAAGCTGCTGTGCAGTTGGCTGGCCATCAAATTACACTGGTTCCTGGGGTTGTTCCTATCAGGAACAGACACAGGACTTTTTGCTTCCTCTTGTTGAACTTCGTAAGTTTACTTCTTGTTGTTTTATTGATTATGGTTTCTCTCTCTAGAATATTTTGTTGCTAGCTAAATATAAGAAATATATATATATATTTCTTGAAACAGTTAATTTTGTTTTCGGTTTATTATTTTGTGAATCAAATTAAAATCAGACTCTTTTAGTTTATCAAACATATATTCAATAATAAACTCTTGGGCTATATTAAAAAGTATGAATTTCTGCAAAAAATAAACTAATTCTCCCAAAATCCATTGTATGGTTTTCTGTTTAAAAAGTAGTGGATTTTTTTTTTTCCACAGCTAAATCATATCTCTTCTGTTTAAGGAACCTATAGGTAGAAGTAAGTTTCAATGCGTATTTGCAATACAGGCACTGAAAATTTTACTTATTCATTCTACATAGCCTGCCTGCTATTTACTCTGGTATTCTAAATTTCTCAAGAAAACCCACCATGATGACATTACTATACTATCTTGATTACTCCAACAAGAGTACACTTCTCGGTGTTGTTGTTTCTGTCTATATATTCCATTATCATTTTCCTGCTGAGTCTTCCAGAGAGCATGAAAAAGGAAAACTGAGTTGGTCATTGGTACAATGTTGACCTAAAGCCAATGGAATGTTACTTGTTTATTAGTGCATTTTAGATTTAAGGTAAATTCTTTTCCATTTATAATTTCTTTCATTGCAAGCTAGAGAATTTCTGGGAAAACACTGGATTATGCCAACATGCATTTTTATGTTTAAAAAACCCCTCTAAATGGGTCAATTTAAAAAAAAAAAAATAATTCCAGAAAGTATAAGAATAGTGAAATATATGACGTGGAATTGAGCAAACACAAAATCATACACTCATTTTGGCTGGAAAAGCTTGCCAACCCTTAACCCAGCACTGCTGAGTCAATCACAAAACCATGTCTCTTGGTGCCACATCTACATATGTTTCAAATACCTCCTGGGATGGAGACTCAACTGTTGCGGCTCTTATTTTTGTTCTGTTTTATTCATTATGGTTTAAACCCTACTGCACTGTAATTTTGTTAAAGTTGGTTCCTCCCATGCATTTCTCCTCCCCTAGCTCCAACCCCCTAGTTGTCAATTACCCTTACCACTNGGATCCCTTCAGGAATTGAAGTGTTTTGGACCATATCCCGGGGTGAAGGTCTCCTCTTTCCCCTGTGCCTGTCGCCTGTCAGCGGCTTTTCCCCCTAGTGAGCAGAGGCTCATGAGGTTGGGTGCCCAGGACTCATCGCGCCGACACCCTTCCCCACACACGCCATGTGCACC
This sequence comes from Bombycilla garrulus, assembly GCA_013400315.1. Lineage (NCBI taxonomy): Eukaryota > Metazoa > Chordata > Aves > Passeriformes > Bombycillidae > Bombycilla > Bombycilla garrulus. Next base: position 169,845 of record VXBU01003787.1, read on the forward strand.
CTCTGGGGCACCTGTGTGGGTGACTTAACATCCAGCGCCACAGAGCTAGCCGTGCTCCGGAGGGGCCGCGGCACTCATCCTCTTCCTTGGGCAGCCTGTTCCAATGCTTGACAACCCTTTCAGTGGAAAAAATTTTCCTAATATCTAGTCAAAGCCTCCCCTGGTGAAATTTGATCATCGGTCATTTTCTTTTGCTGCATTGCTTGTTATTAGGGAAAAGACACTGACTCCCACCTTGCTGCATACTCTTTTCAGGTAGTGCTGCAGAGTGATAACATCTCTTTCCAGAGCCCTCTTTTTTGCAGCCTAAACAATCCCAGTACTTTTTGCTACTCTTTCACTTCCATCTCAGTAAAATCACTCACTTCTGATACTTGCAAACGCTGCAGTTGTTTTGCTGAGATAGAACTGCTACTTAAACAGAGCAGACAAGATTTCAGAGAGAAACTGTAGGTATCTAAATAAAAAGTGGTATGTGACTGACAGCTGCTTGGAATGTCACAAGACCAATTTATTTTGGCTTATTGTCCTCCTGGCGTATTTTAAGGCTGTGACTGGATGACCCTTTAAGATAACTAATGTCCCTGTGGAAAACACAGGTGAAAGCAAGTTAGCACCAAAGGCAGAGGAAACTCATACAAAGAAGTGGTAATGACATATATGTGATGTTATCAATAAGAAGAGTAGGATTGCAAGAAGAGTCATCAAGTTCTCAGTCTTTTTGTGGCCATCTATTTATGCAATGGGTAACAACAGCATGTTCATTTATGTTCTTGCTTGACAGGGGCTGCTCCTAGAGTGAGACCAGGGCTGATATATACACATACATAAGTATACTTAAAAACTAAGCATATTTATAAAAAAACTTCTGAAAAAGCACATCAGAGAGAAATATTCAGTAACAAACACTTTGGGCTTTTCTGCCTTTTAAAGGAAAATACGCTATCTTCTGAAGTAGATTTTGCTGTTTGTGTATTATACAAATACAGGTCTTTAAGCACCCACATGCTGAAAATTAAACACAGTTACCGTACATTGTATATTTTGAATGAAAATGGAAGTAAGATCAACATGTTTACTCAAGATAGTTTTGTGCATCAAATTGATAGATAATGAATGCTGTCAAATGTTTGATGTATGTGAAGACAAAGTGGTTTGTAGCAATTTTTATAACTTACAAAATGCCATATAACAATCTTGATAGATTTTACTTTTTTCTTTTTTTTTTTTTTCTTAACAAATTCCCACCAAACTGAAGAGGAAGGAGGCAGATTCAAGTCACAAACAACTCAGACACATATGTCAAGAAGCTAGAAGAATTACCTAAGAGAAAAACATGACCTTTCCCTATTTTTGCCTTTTTTTTTTTTTTACAGTATTTACAATAGGTTTTTGAATATTTCTTTCAGCATTAAAAAAAATATGCCTATATGAGAATAAAAAAGTTAAAATTAATACAGGTAAAGTTTAAATGAAATCTTTCAAAAATGTCTTCCTAGAAACAAAATAAAACCAAACAAAGAATTATCGTAACAATTTAAAATACATTAAAGGAAAGGAAAAATATGCAACATGAGTGTATAAGGAAGAATGGCTGGAGGCCTCAATTTCATATTTCAAAAGGTTACATTTTTTAATATATCTGTGGCCATAGCAAAGAACTTTATAAAAAGTATCTATACAACAATAAAAGAACTTTTACTATTGCTTGATACAGCTTAATGATGAACCTTACCTGTTTACCACCAGGCTACTTTTTGCAGCAGGTTTTATATCAAGTCATAAGATTAATGAAAAAGACCTATTGATATCAGTGCTTCAGTAAATTGACTGTTCCGTCACTCTTTAAAATGACCTGACACATTTTTATGGAAAAATGTATTGTTAATGCAAGTTTTCATTTCTTTTTCCTTTGTATTTACTTAAAGTCTGGGATTCAGTAAACAAATAAGCAATCTAGGACTTTGAGGAACTAGTATAGGGCTATTCCAAAAGTAATATACACAGTGATTTTGGATCATGGTTACTGTAACACCTTTGTTTTCTTATTCTGCAAGTTCTCCTTATTATTCTAACTGCTACTTAATGAGACAGGCTAGAACACTTCAGGAGAAATTAATCAGCATTCTAACATCACTACAACACTGCCTGATTATTGATACCAATTCCCGCTTGCTGCATATTTTCCTGCTCAAAGTTTTTCATAGCACCATCTAATGTAGACCATATACATCATGTTCTATCACTTGGCTTCTGTTCTGTATTTGTGATTCCAGGATGTCTGCACAAAGTCAGTGTTTAATCATTCAAAAAAAATTATCATATGTCCACCTCTTGCAACTACTCATTTATTTCAGTCTATCATTTTTCTCTATATGTGGACTTCTGTAAACTACTAAATGATTAAATACTGCTCATCCAAGTTAGAGAAGCCATGATGATATTATTGTGTAAAGTGAATGGAACATACCCACAACCTATTAATGCATCCCATTGCATTAATGCAGACATACTGAGAAACTAGATTTCTTATATGTGCCTTTAAAATTAAATTCCTAAATAAGCAAAGATGTGTGGCAACAGAGATTTAGATTCTTTTAGTTTGTCTAGGAAATTAAAATTACTAGTTTATCTAACTTTGATATTTTCCTCTCTATCCATTTAGTACTATGCTGCATTAATTTCTCCCATCAGGCAAAATTCCAGTTGCTTTTTTGCTGGAGTTTAATTATCACTTCAGTTTTATGGAAAGGAAGATAATTATAGAAGAGATTTCAAAACAAACTTAGCATGCTAGGCTACTTTTTATGTGATGAGCCATATAACCTTCAAATGCTTTCATAATATTTGCACTTAGCCCCTATTTTATATGCTAGTTAATAAATTGCTAATTAGTCTAGTTCATGCAATTATTTGCAAAGGTTTCACATTTGGTAGCAAACATCAGGAAGTATTAAAAATACATCATTGTGAATTGTAACCATCCATATCCGCCTTTCAGTGAAGAAGGTTGTGGGGGAAAAGAATAAATTACTAGTTACTGAGGAGAGAATACAGCATCAGCATCATCTCCCTGCCCAGGCCTACTTTATGAGCTCTGTGACTCTTCAGGCAAACAGCACTCAGGTCTCCTGAATGGACCTGTGGAAACAAGACTCACTGGGCATAAAAGCTAGTCAGGAACACAGCAGGATCACAAGAGGGATGAGTTGAACAGATGCAAGATGCGACAGAACAGCTGCAGAGCCTGGGTTACTGGGAATACATATTGCATCTGCTGTAACACAGGCTCCTGCCATGCAGATGCTGCTCTGCCATACTGAGCCCATTCTCAAAGCAGTTTTTATCTGCTGTAAATGCATAGAAGTCCTGGTAGTTTTCAGTCAGAGACTGCAACAACAGAGGGCTGAACCTCTGTTGCTCTGTGTTTTCTCCTGCTGCTACAGAAATGAACTGCTTCTGAGTCTACAAAATAGCCTGTGTGTTGATGTGGTAACAGTGCTATGCCTTCTGCTGTTACCCTAAATATTTCTGTATTTTTATTGAGGAACAGATATTAATACTAAATGAGAACAAATACAGCTGCACCCAAATTGGGTTTCTTATTGGGTTATTTCCTACCTGAATGCTTCTGTTTATGGTAATTTGTCCTAAGTAAGAGGAAATTTGTATTTTATCATCCAGAGACAATGTTCTGTGCACATCAATACCTAACATTTAGCAACACAATTGTTTATAAACATTAAAAGGACAAAAATAATCTGCAGCTACTTTAATATATAAATGTATTGGTTCTTTCATGAACAATTTCTTATTGTCATAGAATCATTGAATAGTTTGGGTTTGAAGGGACCTGAGCCACGATATGGGACACCTTTCACTAAATCACATTGCTCAAAGCCTTATCCAGCCTGGCCTTGAACACTTCCAGGCATGGGACAACTTCACTGGGCAACATGTGCCAGTGTCTTGCCACCACCCCCAGTAAATTGTTACTAAAATCTCATCTAAACCTATTACCTCAGTTTAAAGTCATTGGCCCTTGGCTTATGACTACATGCCCTTGTAAAATCTCTATCTCCAGGTTTCTTGTTGGCCCCTTTAGGTATTGGAAGGGGCATTATTATAAGGTCTCCCTGGAGCCTTTTTTTTTTCTCTGTGCTGAATAGTCTCAGCTCTCTGAGCCTGCCTTCACAAGAGAGGTGCTCCAGCCATCTGATCAACTTTGTGGCCCTCTTCTAGACTCACTCCAGAAGCTCAGTGTCATTATGGGATCCCAGAGATGGATGCAATACTCCACGTGGGGCCTCAAGAAAGTGGGATCGAAGGGCAGAGTCACAGAATAAGCTGAGTTGGAAGGGATCCACAAGCATCATCAAGTCCAGCTCCTGGCCATCCACAAGACATCCCCAAGAGTCACATCATGTGCCTGAGAGCATTTTCCAAACACTTTTTGAACTCAGACAGACTTTGTGCTGTGACCACTTCCCTGGGTAGCCTCTTCCAGTGCCCAATAAACCTCTGGGTGAAAAAACTTTTCCTGGTATCTGATCTAAACCTCCCCTGACACAGCTTCATTCCATTAGCATGAAGCTGCCTTGACTTTCTTGTCATATTTCTCTTTATGCCACCCATTTATTTTTTACACAGGCACAGATGTCGTACATTCCAATCACTGGTATAACTTGATGGAAAAAACATGCCATGGCATTTTCCAAACAATATTGCCACATTTAGTGAAACAACTGCAACAACAGCACCTAGACACAGATTTGTGAAATATTGTAAGATATAATTTTATACTATACTTTTTAAAAGTACCGTTTATTCTATATTAACTGAAGGTATATTCTTCAGTCTAAATATGGACACGAAAATTTAAATGCTGTGGAATTGTTAGTGAATGTCACCAAAAATAATAATAATAAAGCCTTTTTGAGTATGTAAGTTTGTAATATAGCTAGCTCTTAGTTCAAATATTTTGTTACATTCCATTCAAGAAATCAGTGGACTGAACATACCAGAAAGAAAAACACAACCTATCATCATAACTCTTATTCCAAACAAATAACAACAAAATGCTTTAATAAAATTTCCACTTCCTATTTCACTGAAAAAGGGGGGTAATTTTACCTTCCTTTATCTGTTGACAAACTAGCAATCTAGTTGAAGCTAGTTATCTTTTTTCTCTAGAAGTCTTGAAAATTTCTGCATTGGAAGACTCATAAATCATCCATAATATTTTATACAATTAGTTAAGGATTGAACAACTGCATATCAAACTGCCTTTTATCATAGGTTAGAAAAACTGAGAGAAGTATTTGACTTACAAAGGAAAAAAAAATGCTAGAAATCAATAACTAAGGTATATAACTATCATTCTAGTTTTTTTGTTAAATTTCTTTCTGAAAATTGTAATAATTTTGAACAAAGAATGAACTCAAAACTCAGTTTCTTTTCTCTAACTGTATTATGCTTTTCCTTAAATATCAGTAGATTTTCATTGGACCAAAGGTCTTGGCAACATTTCTTGACTGATTTAAACATCCCCCCACCAATCTTGGAATAGAAAGTCATTTCACCATTTCTGATAAAGAATATGTGAAGCATAATGTACAAAGCAAAAAATACCCTATAATACCTTTGTTGTTATCCATTCCTCCAACAGCATAAAGTGTTCCAACTGTAGATTTTCTAGGCTTAGTTCTTGGACTTTGCATAAGAGTTCTTCTTTCTGGTAAAAGATGATATTTCATGGCTTCCAGAATAAGCTTCTGGCATTCTAGGTCATCCTTAAAAAGTGCATGGTTTTCCAGGTCAGCCAATATCTGTGAAAAACAGTAAGTGAATAAAAAAATCCTAGAAATTCCTAGACAAGCAATACCATGCAATGAGAGACAAACACAAATGAATGTCATAAGTATATTTCTTCATTCTAGAACACACAGTTTTGCAGGGCTATTTTTTCTTGGAACACAGAGACAAAATTAAATAGTTAATTTATTTTTAAAGGATTTTGAGGCCAGTGTTTCACCAGGCCTTAAGACTATGATCTTACTAATTTTTTACTGAAGGCTTTGAAGAATACTAAATATTCTTTTGTAGGATGACTTATTTTTAATGGTTTCCAGCAGAACACTGAAAGAACCCAGAAGTCATCTCTTTGCAGGAACATCCCTTATTTTTAAAACCAAACCAAAACAATGTCCCACCCCAAAACCAGCAGTGCTCAGTGCATACAGGTAAAAGAATATTGTGTTATGTTTCCAAAGAATAAGGCTGCAAGTTGTAAATGCTTGTATATATGTATCTACCAGCTTCTAAAATGTTTTAAATTGCCGTGTAAGTTTTCAAGATCCCATTGAATTACCCAGTCTGGGTTAACCTCACAATTGACCTAGCTCTGAGCAGTAGTTGGACTATAGGACTCCTGAGGTCCACTCCACTTGAATGATTCTTTCATTCTGTGATCTCACTAATGTCAGGCCAGAAGAGTGCAATGCTTATGGAGTCTGCCAGACCCATGTAGATATCTCAGATAACCTAAGGCATCCAAATTAGAGCAAGATTTAATTGCACACAACAGCATATCTGCACAGTGTGGTAAATTTCTAGATACCACAGAACATCTATCTGGAAAATCAAATAATATTCAGAGAAGGAGCTAAAGGCCAGGAAGCAGGAGAATTTCATTCCTGGAGTCTGAGGATGTCTTCCTATTGACATATATACACAAACATATGCAAATTGTTTTGCAGTTGCCTAAAGAGAGGAAGCTAGATTCCTTTTAAGAACACTCAGCTATTTCATCTGGACTTCAACAGCTGCAGAAAAGGCTTGAATGTCCTTTGTCAATCTGTCAGCTTTTGGCAGATAACACATTTTCTGGGACATCTCTAATATTAACAATTGCCACATGTAGACAGTTGTTGTCTGCTTCTGATTTTAAGCATCAGTCATGAAATGAGTCTATGGTTGAAAGAAAGGCAATACATGTTACAGCCCCCAGTATCAGCACAGGCTGGGGGATGAACAGATCCAGACCAGCCCTGCAGAGAAGGGATTGGGGGTGCTGGTGGATGAGAGGCCGGACATGACCCAGCCATGGGCACTCCTAGCCCAGAAACCAAATGTGACCTGGGCTGCATCCAGAGCAGCGTGGGCAGCAGGGCCAGAGAGGGGATTCTGCCCCTCTGCTCTGCTCTGCTGAGACCCCACCTGCAGTGCTGCAGCAGCTCTGGGGTCCCAGCACAGGAAGGACATGGACCTGTTGGAGTGAGTCCAGGGGAGGGACACCAAGATGATCAGAGGAATCAAACAGTTCTCCTATGAGGAAAGACAGAGAATTGGGATTGTTCAGCCTGGAAAAGAGAAAGCTTTGGAGTGACCTAATTGTAGCCTTCCAGTACCTCAAGAGAATTTACTGGAATGATGGGGCAAGACTATTTACAAGAGCATGCAGTGACATGACTAGGGTAAATGGTTTCAAATTGAAAGAGAGTAGGTTTAAATTAGATACAAGATAAAATTCTTTTACTATGAGGGCAGTGAGGCACTGGAACAGGTTGTCCAGAAAAACTGTGGACACCACACGTCTGGAGGTATTTAAGGTCAGGCTGAACGGGGCTTTAAGCCACCTGATTTAGCGGGAGGTACACCTGCATTTGGTATGGAAGTTGGAACAAGATGATCTTCAAGGTTCCTGACAACCCAAACCACCCTGTGATTCTATGATTTTATGATTCTTTGATTCTGTGATAAAGGTTTCTATGTGTATTTGTGTGTGTCTGTTCTGGTTATTATTCAATAAATGTTACTAAGTAAGAATATCAAAAGTATTCTTATAAATAGGGGTTCTAGGCATATTTCATAATACTAGGTTAATTTGTATCTCATAATCTTAAGATTTTTTCATATATTCTGTTTGTGATTTTTTTTCCTTTACAGTGTTCAGCATAGTGCTCAGTAGACCAGAAAATCAAGGATATGAAGACAAATCCTGTCCAGATTTTAGGATGATTGCAAAATGATTTAACACACATTTAGGACTACAGAACCGAACAGAGTACTCTGTCAACATTAACTAAACAGAATACAGGCACAAGAGAGCTAAGAAATCAAATTACCAGTTTTCTCTGCACAAATTTGAGGCAATATTAAGTTACACAGACTTTCTAATGCTTAATGGAATTAATGAAATTGATGACAAAGGTTTTACGGCAAGCTTATTATTATCAGTAAGGATCAAAGTCCAACAATAATAATGGTGATTTCTTTTTAGACTGCTACTCCTTTACTCAGAAATGCGTAGGCTCTTACAGCAAATATGTATCTTTGAAATGTTTCAACTGAGTTGCCAGGGGTTTCAAATTAAGAAGTAATAATCTGTGAACACTGTTCCATCCCAAAATGCTGAGACTTAATTCCTTAATTCATCAACCATAAATAAAATCTGAATCTCTTTTTCTTTCAAGTTAGAAATTCACCTTAAAAATGAATAGAAAATGGGAAAAAATGGAAAAAATATAAATAAATATTTTAAAGTGAGCAGAAATATATGTTCATATCCCTTAAAAAATTAAATTATTTATGCCTACTATTAAATTTTTTTACAACATGGGCTAACTTGTGATAAACACTCTATTTCTGAATCTCCTAAAGACTATAAGTTGTGAATAATAAAATAATAATTTAAATTGAAGCTACTATTTAGAAACCAGAAGTTATATAAAACTGTTTCATGTTGTCTAAATTTCACTAATCTGTTTCAAAGTTTTTCTACTCCCTAGTTATCTTTCCTGATTATGTCAAAACAATCAATATATTTTTATTAAATCAGGATGCACTTGATCAGGAAATTCAGTTAATAAGGTTGTTTCCCTGGAAACCATATTATGTTCAGTTTGCTCTTCCATGTCTATGACATACTTCGTTAAGAGAGAATTGCATCTAATATTAAATTAATATTGCTAGGCTCTGTAACATAGAAATTCACAGAGCTGTAGCTTCTCAAAAGACTACAATATCAGTGCTATGCCAGCATAGTTAACTTTACCATTGCCAAAACTTCTCAGACTAGCAATATCCTGAGAATTTTTTATCACTTTGTGTCAACATGTTTCTCATTTTTCCCAGTTAGAACTCCCAAAAAAGTTCTTTCTTAGATGTACTTGCAAATGACTTTCAGCATCATTCTGCAGAGACCAGGCATGTTTCACCTTGGTGAAGCACATGCACTTTGAGACTGCCGAAAGGAAAGTCAAGCCTAATGAGAAAAAATCAGTAGTTGGGCTCCAGTTCAGTGACCGACAGTGGCTGCACCACAGGACCGCACCGAGTTCTGCCTGCCTTGCTCTTACCCTCAGCTCCCTCATTCCTTCCTTGACAAGCAGCTCTGCATTTGTTGCTTCCTGACAGATCTCTCCCAGCCTCTCTGTTATTCCAGTGATTTGCAGCTATGATTGTGAGGATCTGAATACTTGATGACATATTAAGCAAGGTTGCACATATTCTACATAAACGATCATCTGAGAGATGGAACCGGTCCCTTTCTACCCTGTGTCATCTAGGAGGAAATTCAGCCACTACTAGGGAAAAAGGGGATACCACCAACCTGGAAAGAAAAATATGATTTCTTTCCTTTACTCCACTCTTGGAAGAGACTACAAAGCAAAGGAGGAAGCAAAGAGCTGCCTCACCAAAGATTTCATAGTGACCTTATACTTCTGAAGAGTCACAGAACACCCCCTGGCTATTTAGATAGAGCTTTCTGGCTTGTGAAAAGTGCAAGGTGTGACAATATTCACTCAGTGAGGATGAACTAACCTTAGAGTCCACCTTGATGTGTGCCTCAGACACAGTAATTATCCAAAAGGGGAGATGATGAAACAACATTGGATTCCTACCACTAAAAGGAAAAAGCATGGGTATTTCCTGGAGGACAGATATCAAGGCTATAAAAGTAAACAAAGTGAGAAAGTACCCCCCCCATATGCCAAAATTAAATACTAAGCACGTACAAAAGTCTTAATCTGTAATCCAGGAGATAGAGGTTTCCAAAAGAGGGACAGCATCATCCCAAATTATGCATTATGTGGCCTGTATTTGCCCATGAGTGTTTATTATTATTTAGAATCTTGAATAGTCCTTAACAACATATAATTACTCTTTACACCACTAATTAGGATTAAATTTCATACCCAAACACATTAATTTTTTCACAGGCAGAAAGCAACTTCCAGTTCTCTAAAAATTATCCCAGCATCTAGATGCATTCTCCCTCTGAAAAGCCCTAAAGAGATCTGTGCCCTTAGAAACTTACATGCCAATGTCATACAAAACAGAGGATCAGAATTATCTTAATATCATTAGTAATTATAAAAGAAGAATAAAAAGTTAAGTCCTTTAAATGCATTGTGAATAAATGAAATGTGAATTTTCATGGAACATTTCATTTAAAAAGTCCACAAGTCTCTTCCTTGATCCAAAATATATCCCAAGTTACTTGGCAACCTTGAGTCAGAGAATCACATTACCATATGAAAAAAAAGTCTGAAGAATTAATGACCTGAAGTTTGCCTTTTGAATGTTTTTCAAGAGACAAGTTTGATTAGTCATCATTGTCCTTTTATGAGTCTTCTTCCATGTACAGATTTGCTATGGCTGGTTATTGTTGATGATCACAATAAGCTGCTGCCAGGAATGAACAGACTTCTGAAATGTAAGGTCATGATTGTTCTTTGTACAGATTAAAATGAAAAGCAAATAGAGGGTTTATATGAGTCTCTGGAAAGAATAAAAATACTGCTTTGAAACTTTCTACAAAAATAGTTCTCAGTATACTTTCAAAACCTTACCATGCTCAAGCTCAAGATGTTAGGAAATGCTGTGTTTCTATGGAGAAAACTCCAATTTGAAGAATTTTTTTATCTGTCTAAAGCTGGTAGGGGTCATGATTCCTACATCAAAGCATTGCCGTATGAATACAAGTATTTCTACTGATTAATTAAAATTAATATAAATTAAAGGTGAAAGGAGTAAATTGCCTGACATTTTGTATTTTCTGACTATAAGACAGTTGAAGGAAATGCCAGTAATACTATTGCAACTTCAAATTTCAACTTAATTAATTGCTCTTCTGATTAGAAATTTTATATAAAATTAATATAAACAATGAAAAAACTACAAAAGTTGTTAACTTTTTTGGGGTCTGCTAAACATAGAGAATAAAAGGTCTCAAACCGATCCTGTATGTAGTTGAACCTCTATGAAGTTTCAACTCCATTTCTAAATCCCATTTTATCCATATGAACCTTTGCAATATTATTAAAAGACCTTTTTGTTTTGCTAGGAATTGAATATATTGAGCTAAATCCAACATAGCCATCTGCTTTACTCACTTGACTTGTAATCAAGAGCCTTATATTGAATTTTTTTTTAAATATTGATTCTAATTTATTGTTTGAGGTTTTGCTAGCTTTTGAATCAATCATTTCAGTATTTCGTCTTAGAAATAAAATAGTATCTGCAATTAATACCTCAAATTTAGCATGTCTAGTTTTGTTTTCTACCTTTTTTTCAGCTCATTGAACATTCTGGATCTGTTTTAAATTCTTTTTTTTCTTATTCATGTTTAATTAATGATTTTAGTAAAGTATTTTTAGCTCAGAGATTTCCAGGCATTTTTCTGTAGTAAGACAAATATTCAGTGTATGAAATTCAATATTTGTGTTGCTTATGGACTAAATTATTCATGATATGTTAGTCAAGCCAGCTGCTCAACCATCTCAGAACAAAAGACCATACTAAATCCCTCAGATTTCTGTATTCTCAGACAAAGATTAATTTCTCCTCAGCAGTAAGATGCAGCAGACTTAAGGATCTTTAAGAAACTCTAGACCAGCTCTTGCTTGAAACATACGGCTGATCATTTCTATTATAAATAATCTACATTGGGATTTACTTACACAGCACAGACTTTCATTAGTCTGACTGCAAGCCTGTGATCTCTGTATGCCTGCAGGTGATAATATATTGCAAAGAGATCAGTCACATAGCAGTAATAGTGATTAGTCTCAGACTGCAATTTTGGGGAAAAAAAAAAATCCAATTGTGTTTTCTGTCTGAAATCTGCATTCTGACATCTACTAAGCTTGCATTTTTGATGACTGTAATCACTGGCAGAAGAAATGTGTTCCGTATTTAATTGATTTGTAATTCCTTTTCTCCAACACACGAAAAATTATTTCATATTCAGAAGAAATTTTTAACTGGCTTTCGACCCTTCAGTTCTAACCAAGTCCTCCCTATTCCTCTCCCACATCAGGGTACAAAATCCAAACAAAAAAATTTAATATAGCATAGTTGAAGTTTGTTTTCCTTAACTTATCATTAGATTACCCTAAAGAATTTATTAGAGAAACAATCAACCAGGTACACAAACATTGCTTGAGGCTGTAAATTTGATACAGAAAAAAAGAAACTCACTTTCACCCCCCCCACTTCCTCTAGAATAAACTAAGTAACAGAATTGGAACAATCATTGGTAACATCTGTGGCAAGTAATTAAACTGTGGTATGGAAATCACTTTCACAACATTAACTCTTCTCCAAAGCTTATGATTTAACAAACCCATTTATTATAACCTTTATTATTATTTTCTATAATTAAGCCCATGTTATCTTTTATGACACTGTTAAAATTTTAAATTAATTTGTGAATATTCCCACACTTTTATTGGCACACATACTGAATTCTGTTGAATTCATTGTACAATCAGGTCTGTCTTTGAAACTGGTACTAATTTGACCAATTGACCTATCAACCCGATGTATTATTGATTCAAATGTTATTCAATTTAGGAAAAGAGAAATTGTTTTAAACCCTCCCACACCAGCTTCTGCCTCCAGCGACACCTTTTCACAACAATTTTATCAATCCATGTATTTTAAAGAGAGGCTGAAATAACAAGGCCAAAATCTAGGATGCGAGTGTACTACACAATTTTACTGATGCACAGATCTACATTTTAATTCATCATGGTAGGCTCACTCTCCAGAAAATAAAGAAAAATATCTTTATTTCAAGATAAATTGCTTCTTAAAGGAAATATTAAGTTTCTAGATGAAGTTAGGTAAGATCAATATCTTGTAGAGTATCTTCTAATTTTTCTTCTCTACTCCTTGAGGAAAAAATTAAGTTCATAATTCTGAGAGCTATGTATATTTTGTCACAGTATTAAAATACTGCATAAGAAAAAAGAAAATGTCAAATTGCATTCAAAAGGTCAAATTTCATTCAAAAGGAAGTGAAACAAAAACTTGATAAAAAACCCAATCGCATTAGAAAAAGAGAAAATATAAAAAATAGCCCAACACTAGAAGCAACTAAAAGGTTGGCCTTTGACAAAATGTTGGCTGGTCTCCTTTTTTTTGAAAACAGGCATCTTTATTTGAAGCTCTGTTGAATCAAATTCTTTATATATTTTTTTTTCGGATAGTGATAAATAAGAGATTAGGTAAAAGCACAACAGATGCTAATAAATGGAACACAAACATTATTCAGTCAATAACAACTAACAGTCCATATTTGAAAATTACTGTTTTTTTATTTTTTTTACTGGAGTTACTGTTAACTGCAGTTAGCTGTAGTCTACCAAATTTGATGTAATTTTCATAAAACTCTTATATGAGAATAAGTACAAAGAAATGGAACATAAAAGAAGCTTCTTTTTCTCATAAATTAAGTTCTCCTGATTCAAATACAAACTTCAGTCTTAGAAGTAGGCAAAAAAGATGTATAAGAAAACATGACAGAAGGGGGACTGTATTTAAGCACCTTTTCCAGACAGTATATTTAATGTTTAAATGTTACAAACGTGGACTATGAAGAAATCTTTTATGACATATAATCTCTGAAATGTTCAAGACTCAATTAAAACTAGAAAAGAAAATGTGTCTTGTTTTGTGCTTGTCTACTCTGCTGAATCAAAGGGACAAGGAAGAATGCAGACAAGAGCCCTACACTACAAAAAATAGAGATTTAACATTATGGAGGGTAAGTCTAACCCATTTCTTAGTCCTCCCTTCTTTACTTAAGAGTGACAGATTTCAATGGCATCAACAGCAATAATGGTTTTTTTGCTTTTAAAACTTCTTTTTGTTAACAATTGCAGAAAGCAGCAAAATTCATCTTTGTCCTAACTACATTCAGTAAGTTATGTTTACATGACCTCTAGAGCCATAATTTACAGACACCAACAACTAGCAGCAAACTTGTTTCGATTCATGAGCCTTTCATAGTACTTCCTCTCCCCTGCCCAGTTTTGGAGGGGAGGGTAGAGTGGCATCCAGCCAGGGGCAACCCACAACAACATGATTGTCAATCTGACAGTCAGTACGACAGAAAAATAAACCTGCCAAAAAATGACTACAGATCATATGACCTTGTAAAAACATAAGCAACAGGTGAAACACGTCTTCTCAAAACTGAAGACATAATTTTATGTGAATGCAACAGTATTATGAATGTAACTCAAGTATGATGCTGTTTCAAAGGTCAAGGAAAGATATCCTTATATTTATAATCAGAGCTTCTAATTGATTTGACAGTCAATATAATCTAATTTATCCATAAATATGTGTTTTCACACGGACACAGTCTATACATTCTAGTGGGCACATGTATGAAACATAGATCCTAAGTGTTTCACATAAAATGCAGAGAATAAGCAACAGAAGAATAGTGTTTCTATAAAAATATTGTTCTAATATTTCACAAAACAGAATAAATTTAAGTGGGGCAAGGTTTGTATTTTATGACAATGTGAAGTGATTTAATTAGTGAAAATCCAGTCTTCCATTAAATAAATTTACCCCAAAATATTTAGTAGCGAACTATATGTTCAGTATATCATAAGAAACTAATAAAAAGTTAGGTAAGTTGTCCGTATGTTGGATAAAGAAATAGTATTATAGAATTATGTTGTCACATTTTTTTATTTGAACAGCACCTTGTAACAGCTTCAAAGTATTTATTGAAACTTTACTGATACTTACTAAACTTTATTGATAATAAAATATATTTGGAAATGAACATCACACATAACTGTGTTGAGAAGTTATCATTTTCACATGTCATTTATCTACACAAAAAAAAATCCCAGCTATATCGACAGGACTTTTGGACAATTTTAGAACTATCTAAAAGGAAAAAAATCCTTTGGACTGTATCTTGCACACTTCATTGAAGTATCATAACTCTGTTTAGGTAATGTATCAGCTGACAAGCTACATCCACCACCAGAGAAACTGCTATAAAAAACTTAAAAAGCAAGCTTTACTGTATGATCTATATAAGAAGAATAAAAAATAACAGCTTATCTTGTTTCTACTGGCTATACTCAACTAATTGTCATTATACAGGCAACTGAAATTTTAAGTCCAAATTTCTTATTTTTTTTAATCACATTGGTAAGAGAGGAGTGTGGAGATCTTCCTAGAAGCTTGCCAGAAATTAGTTTTTTGGAGACAGGGAGGTTGTTAATTCTTGAGGTAATTAATTTATCTTTGTTTACTTGAAATTAACATAATTATTTCTTTAAAAATATTGTCAAGTTTCTTCACATTCCCAAATTTGCATTATTCTGATAGAAGCTTTAACCACTTGCATAAAACCAAGCATTTAGCACCATTTGAGATGCCACAGGGTGTCTAAGATTCCACACAGAGCCAGTAAATATAGTACTAGATGTAAAAGAGAATGTTTCTAGAAAAATTGCAGCAGAAGTTCCATGGAACTTCTCAAATCAGCACAGGGGTTTGTTAGCATGTGTTGGGAAGTGCACCAGATCTTCATTGCCCATAGTGAGAGGTTAGGAATCTAGCTGATGTGGAGAAGCTTGCATACATAGGTGAACAAGAAACTGAATCATACCTTCAGTCTTTTCAGATTGAAATTATAATCTCCTGGTATGCAATAATTTAGAAATGATTGAAAGAATTCACAAAATGTCACAGAGCCTGACAGACTTTCCACACACCCTTAGAATTTATCCCATACCAGTAGGTAGGAACCAATCTTAAAAACCTAGAACTCGACTCAAGTGTGAGTTCTTATCAGCTGCACATATTTAGTGACATTGGAGAGAGAGAGCTGAGAAAGCTTCTTATTTCATATTATCAATCACACTGCTCTCAAAGACAAATTTAAAGATTGACTGACATAAAATGATACCCTCCATTTTTGCTAAGCAAAGGAACCTTCAGTTGTTTCCTTTAGTTCAATATATGTTGAAAAGGTCAGAACTTAATGAGCCTGTCTGACAACTGCCTGGTTAATTGAGATTTTTTAGTAGTACAAACAAATACTTCTTTGCCAAATGCCAGCTGAGTTGTGGAAGGAATTTACAAGTTTACGTGATCATGTCAGTTATCTAAGCTAAGATTTAAAGGGTTCCTACTCAATTACTGCATGCAAATTCATATATATTTTCATACTCATGTACAGTCAGATGTAATGTGTGTATTCTAAGGGGATTTAGAGGCTCAGTGGTTCCAACAGCTTACCTAGAGCATTTCTGTATAAATAAGAAGAGAAATCATGTGGATCTGTTCACTTTCTCTCCAGTGGCTTACATGGTATTTAAGTACTTCATTTTATAAGGACTGCACTGTTTCTGCTCCTGGCCAAGAAATCTAATTTAGATGCCTATAACAGATTCACTGGATCTGAGGCACAGTGTATTTAATACTCAAAGACTATGCATTATCCTACTGATGTGATTTGCAAGCCTCTGAAAGTGATATTATTAAGAGTTTTACAGAGGAAAAAACAGTAATATCTCTGCTTTACTCTATGCTAATTTTTAACTTACCTAGTTAAACCAGTGATCTACTATTATGGGCAGATGCAAATAACAGCCTTTATAAACCCAGCACACTGGTGGAATACAAGTTAGCTTAAACTTGAGCATTTCTATAAGGAAATATTTGTGCTCTTTCCATTATGCATATCTTTGCTTAAAAACATTAAACATCCTCATCTTTACTGTCATGCTACTGTAGGTACTCAGTATTGTGTTAACTTTTCTTGCTTGTAAATTACTTCAGCACTCAGGTACCATTAGCAACTTCTCACACTATTAAAAAGTACTATAAAAATAATGTTTTGCTCAACAGAAGCTGCACACATTCTTGGCTCATTCTGTAGCATCAGCATTAACAGGTACATTTCACTGTGTATGGACAAATAGCAGAAATCTGCTTTTCATCTTAGTAAACGTGATTACATCATTAGTAATCAAAAGAGGCAGAGGCTCAACTATGCTGCTGCATTGCATTGAAGGTTTAATGGTACAGAGTCAGGGAATAAGAGACACAAACACAGAATAAACTATTGTGTTTTGGGAATGGTCGAGAGAAAGATAAGGAGATTTCAGTGATGTAATCTCTTCTACACCATTTGTCTTTGTGGCCAGAAGTTAATGTTTCAGCTTCAGCTGCAGACAAGGTTGGACTTTTGTCTATATACAATTAGTGAGGATTTAGATGAACTGTTTTGCTCCCTGAGAGGTGGGAATGGCAATAACTATATCACATGTCATCAGGAAACCAGGTGAGAACACCTTCAACTGTTCTAATCATACTTTAATGGATATATCTTTCCACAAGTATAGGTTTTCACTTCTAAGAAAAGGGTTCCTAACTACATTCTACTATAAAATAATTAAATAAATTCATATGTATATTTTCTATGTCTATGCATACGTGTATGTGTAATGTACATTCATGCTCTAATAGATGCACCCAGCCGGAAAGCAGCTTGGCAGAACAGGAGCCAGCACCATGCCCTTGCCTCAAAGAAGGCAGGTGATACCTGGAGCTGCATTAGACAGAGTATTGTCAGCAAGTCAAGGAGAGTGATTCTTCCCCTTGTCTCAGCACTGGTGAGGTCAAACCAGGAGAGCTGTGTCCGATTCTAGACTGCTCAGTACGAGAGAGACATGAACATACTGCAGAGAATACAATGAAGGCTCACAAAGATGATGAAAGGATGGGAGCACCTCTCCCATGATGGAAGGCTGAGAGAGCTGGGTCAGCTTATCCCAGAAAAGATGAGCCTTTGGGAAATCTTACTAATGTTCATAAACACCTGAAGGCGCATAAAGGAGAGATCTAGGCTCTTTTCAGTGGTGCCCAGAGGACCAAAGTCAATGGGCACAAACTGAAACACAGGAGATTTCCACTGAACCATCAGGAAACACTTTTATACTGTTAGGGTGACTAAGCACTACCAGACTCCTTGGAATTAATTAAAACTGTTTAGATACAGTCCTGTGCAAATGGCTCCAGAAGTGTTTGACCAGAGGTTATTCAGAGGTCCCTTCCAACCTCAGGTATTCTGTCATTTTGATTCTGTCATGTATATATTTATAATATCATGTACTAAAAAGACATAGACACACACACATACACACCTGCATATAAACTGTCTGTAGTGTTTCTGTATTGCTTTACATGCACTAATTTTGTTGGAGTTTTTTAGCATTTGAAAGGGCTTTATTTAAAATGCATTCAGAAATTGAAAATTGAGGACAACAGTGACATTTAGCCACAAAAGTAGTTTCTTATACTTTTTTGAACAACTGACAAAAAGTCTTCTTAAATACAGTTTTTGCTTGTTTCTTAACTTGTTTAACTTATACTATGCAAAGAATGTTATCAAAAGTTACAGGGAAAATAATTGATAAGCTTGTAAATTAACAATTCAAATAAATAATCTAAAATACTTCAGCATTAACAAGGTTTAAGGATGCCACCAAATTTTTACTTTCCCCAAATCCCTTAAGAATGAAAATGAGCATAAATTATGTTTTCTGTATGGATCAACATAAAATATCTGAAACACCTATTGAAATGTGCTCTTTTTATTATATTATCTATGATGTAATATTGCCTATTATTGCCTTTATTATTATCTATTTTAACGTGAAATATGTTCCTACATTGGCCAAGTCACCAGTCTTTCTTTTTTGACTTGAATGAAGAAATATGTGCCACTTTTGTTTAGAAGATGGATCCAGGCAAATCAAAGAAGCAAAAAAGTATCTATGGCAACATTGCAGGTTCTATTATTTAATTTTCAGCTTCAGGATAGTTTCCTTTTAACATGGTAATACTGGCTTGGCTTCTCCTAAATTTATCTACTGGATTATGAATTACATTGTTCAGTATAGTACTACTTAAGTCTGACTACATTGCCAATATAATTACTGCAAATTGAAAGTGAAATGAGGTATTTTGGAAACTCAGACTATAAATTTAAACCTTCATTTCAAGTGGATCTCAGTATAATCTTTCCAGTCTGTTAATAATTTCTGTAGTCTTTGACTTCATCTTTATTAAGCAAATTTAAAAGTAAGAAATATAAATAGTTTTGGTTTTTTTCAAAGGTCCAATGATTAGCTGCTAATTTTGACCTGGCTTCTTTCCAGAGAGCTTCAGTTAATTTTCAATGCAATGAAAATGACAGAGGGTTTTATTTGATATATATCTTTAAGTATAAACCACAGCAGGAAAAAAATACCCTTTTGGTAATAAAAAGTAAATATTCAGTTCTCAATATTTTTTGCTGAAATTCTGCTATATCTTAATTCTAATTTTGAAAAAGACCTTGCTTTTTTAGCATTATAGTTGGTACATTTATGTGCAGTTCTCAATAACAGACCAGCACCACTCTATAAAACTTAATTTCCAGATTAAATAGAACAGAAGGTTCAAGAGAATTGCCAGTATATTGCTATAAAACATTTCTTTCTAGATTTTCTTATAAACAATTTTAAACCTTTTTATTTTCATGTACCCAACTCCCTAGTCACCTACCTCCTTGCTATATAAATGCAGTTCAGCAATAGCCAAAATACAGTGTTACCAGCACTATGTAAGAAACTGAAATGGTTAATGACTTAAACATTGAAAAAAATCATTGGAGGACTTTTGCCAACTGCAGAAAACTGCAAAGATCCAGTTGTTCATCTGCAACCACCAAAACCCACAACTCTCCAGATATGCCTACTAACCCCAATTTGGACTGTGAGGGGAACTTGAGATAAGATAAAGGGGGTACTCCAGAAGTGACACTGGAAGAGAGATTGGAATCATAATGGCTCAAACAATGAGGGACAAGCTGCTGATGTGCAAAGTAACCTCACAGGAGCAGAGGGACAGCACAGCTGACACCTCAGGCTACAGCTGGTGTTGAACCAGGTAAGGACAGAGGCATATCCTTCCAGGAACACTACTGTCTCTTTGTCCTTACTCAAGTGACTCAGCTGTGATAAATCCTCTTTGGGGAAGTACTGGGGCATTCACATGTAGCCTGAAGGTATCAGTCTCTGCTGATGGGCCATAATGGGTCTTAAGTCTCTCAAATTCATTGATGTAATAGGCAGCTGCATTTTAGAAGGTGTCAAAAACTCCTGAAGTGTCCTGTGATCCTCATTACATCATCCAGTTGAAATTCCTCCTCCAAGGGAGGTACCTGGGCTTTCCTGCCTGAGGAAATATAAACCAAACAGCTTTTGTGTGCTGTGCATTTCACTGGGATTTCCTCCATCACCTGGTGATCCAGTCTGAAATTTTCACTTCGACCAAGATGGTGACCATCACTTCAATAGACATCAAAATTGCCCCAAACACGCCTCATCTTGAGGCCTATGGGTAGTGAGATCTTTCTACTCTTACCCCTTCCTTCTCTTACACATTTTCTTAAGTGAGATTTTTATGCTCTTATATTGTAAATAGCTATATACCTGTTTTTTCTGTGCAACCACATTGGTCTACAATAAAGCCTACATGTGTGTGTGGGTTTAAAAACACCAGTCACTCAGTGTTGTTTCACTCTAATCTGCCCCAAGGGATCTATTAACAGTATGGGTTAACATCTTCTGTGTTAAAAGACCTTCTGTTTTACCAATAAGTGCGAACCACAGCATATTATCAGCTGCCATGAAGAAAGTTAACTCCATTCCAGCCAGGCCCAGTACACTAACTGAAAGGAGAATGAATGAGTGATTGTATGGAATTGCTACTTAGCTATCTGGTAAATAAATTGAAAAAAAAAAAAAAAAAAAAAAAACCCAGGGAGACTTGGANCTGAATTATAGTCATAGAAGCATTCATAGGAGTGAAAATCCAAACAAACACCACAGGCCAGCTAAGTCAACTCACTCAGATCAGGGCTTCTGCAAACACTGGATTTAGTGACCTGGTCTAGCTAATTCTGGAAAACCTTTAATGAAGAAGATTTAAGCCTAAACTTTGAAAAAACTGCTGCATTTGTTCACTGCATTCCAAGTGATTCCTCCCCAAGCCAATGTCCAACTGGAACTGTCCATGCTACAAGTTAGAGTGTTTGTCTCTTCTTACATTTTGTGGTGCACTCAAGAATGTGGTTCCATGATCTTAGCTTAAGTTGCTATTAAGTCATTGCTTAGCCTTCTTTTCATTAGAGTGAATGAGTCCCCTTCTGGTTCTCCTTTCCTAGACATACCATCTTGGTAGCCCACCCCTGGACCTTCTCCAATTTGTTCCTATGTCTTTCAAATTGTGGAGTACAAAACTGGAAACAATAGAGAAGGTGCAGCCTTAGCAGCACCAGGTATTATGAGAATAATACCTTCATATTGCCTGGTGATAGAATTTTTTGTGTTGTACAACAGAACAGTTTTCTTAATTCATACTGTTGACTCATCCTCAGCCTGGTAAACCCTATGTGTTTAGAGTTCTTTTGTTGTTGGCTTGTGTGTTCTGTTTAGGTTTTGTTGTTTTTTTCTGAGAATATTTATTATTCTACCTTTTTTTTTTCTTAGTATGTTATGAAATCTGCAGTCACTCCTCTTAAGTTTCACAGTTCTGCCCTTCCTGTGAATGTGTTGGCCCAGTCCTAAAGTTTATTGAGATCACCCTGGGTGAAAGGTTACCACTTATTTTTTCTGATTCTAAACAGGTTTGCTTTTAAACACACAGAGTATTCAGGAGCAGTTTATAAACTGATGAGAGTTTTCACAAGGACACAAAAACTATGAAGTTCTTGTTGTTATAATGATGATGATTACATAATTTTAAAAATACCTGAGGCGGAAGGAGTGGTAATCTGATATAAGCAAGCAGCATACTTAGGTCATTGCATCGCCTCTGCATATCATATTTCACCCACATCATTAAGGCATGGAAAATGGTCTCTTCATCAGGAACATTCACATCATCACTGGCAAGAAGTTTATGGAGTTCTTCAGCAGGCAGAAGTAAAAATTCTTGATTTCTTATAACTTCCATTATATTCTCCTGAGAAGAAAAAAGTATTTCAAATTCAGTAATACGGCAAGAAAATAAAAATAACCATTAAAGCTAATAAGCCATAGGATTAGTCAATATCTGCCATACCCAGATATGAGTATGCCCTGCCATATCCTTGCAGCTCATGAGAAAAACAAAACATAAATAATTAGAGTTAAACAGCTATAGTTGCAATTCATATATAAATATATTTAGAAAACAATATGAGGATTATATGGTAATATCATAATTAAAAATTGTCAGAATTAGTAAAGGCTATTGTTTGAAATTTTTATAAACTCAGTTGTAATTGAGCACATTAAATATATTGTAAGTCTTGACATACACATACTACATTTTCCTGGATATTTTTTGTCTTTCTTTCACTATTTCTTAAATAACTTGTCAGTCATATAGAGTTATATTATGAATATCTAGATTTATGTCTACATATATGACAAGGCTGAGGTGAGGATCAACATGACCTGAGGATTACTTTTTGACTTTGTTCAGAACAGATTTTTAATATCCAGTTATCATGCAAATAGTTTATAGCACTTAAGATCTCACATTATTAAAAACTGTTATACTGTTGTGCTTAAGGAATGGTACTTCCGAGTTCAGTGCCCCCACTAAGACTTTCCAAACTGCTGACACTCTCTTGCTCCCCTGCTTTTCCCCTCGCCCTTCTACACTGCAGTGGGCTGGAGAGGAAAATTGGAGGCACAAAGGGTAAAGGTCACTGGTTGAGGTAGGAGCAATTTACAGGAATCAACAATGAGGTAAGGAAACAAGGAGTAACAGCAACAATACTAATGACAGAGGGTTCAAGGAAAAAAAACTATTCACACAGAACCACAGCCCTCACACCCACTCCCCCATGCTCAACAGACAAAACCAGATGCATCCCCCTGTCACATTTACTCCACCAGAAAGGACCCCTTCCCCTTGGAAGAGACCTTTCCCCCTCCCCTCACTCCCAGCAATGACATAAGGTTTTACAGACCAACCTCTATGTCCTAGTTATGCCCCCACTCCTGGCTACTGCAAAAAAATTAACCTTGTCCTGGACAAAACCAGGACAAATAAAAATAGAAATAACAAAAAACCAAAAAACAAACAAACAAACAAANAAAAAAAAAAAAAAAAAAAACACACCCTGTAAACTACATAAAACATATTAAAAAAAAAAGTGTTGCATTTAGTTGTCTGAATCCTAAGGACTGAATTAAGCACTCTCTGAACTACCTACCCAGCTTTATCTCTGTGGAGAAATTGTAAAAGTGTTCTCATTGTTCTCATATTCTCAATCCATAGACAATTATAAGAATTAATTGAAGACTGGAGGCACAAGAAAAAAATAATTAAATTTTTATATAAACTGAAAACATCAAATGCAATATTGGGAACAGTTAGTTGCAACATCTAATAGATGAAAAATAATAATGAATTTTTTTATGCTGTTTTGGATAGAATTTTTAAGATGAGAGGTGGGCAAAGAATGATGAAACATCAGTCAAGGACTTCTATGTAAGAACATCAAAACTGAGGGAAGTGGATAATTTCATTGCTATACTAAGATCAGTTTTTAGCATATCAAAATCCAATCAATGCTGCCTATTACTGCTTGTTAGTGTCTGGACAGGGTAAAGACTGATTGGTCATCAAAACTGACACAATATTTCTACGACAGTATAACAAGAAAATAATGTGCAAGACTTACAACATCAGAAATATACTCTGGCTCTAGTATGTCCCATGCCGTCCTTCCCTGACTTATTCAATAGAAGGAAACTCTTATTTTAATTCTCCAACTTCATACTTTTTGAAATGTACTGCTTAAACATATTTATTAAAAATTAACTGCACATTATATTATAGAAGGCAGCAGAGATGAATATTGAAGACATAGACATAACAAAACCATGAGACAGAAGTTCCCTGAAATGTCATGCAATTACAGATAAAATATATAAGTGCAGATAGAATAAATTGGACAAAGTTGAAAATGATGTTATTATTATAAATGTAAATGCTTTGATATGTAAAACTTAACTTTCAATGAGTTACTTTTAAACTCGACATATATAGGATGCTGACGCAACAGAAAATCAAAGATGTATGTGTGGTCATGGACCATATTAACCATGCTGTTAAGTTACTTTAACATAATTGATAATTGGATCAAAACATGACTCCGTTATTTTTTTTAAATTACTACATTAAATGTCAATAGGTCCCTAAAAACATAGATTTTTGTGGAATGAGATTTTAAACCATTACCTCCTGATAAAATTTAAATTGTGTGTCTAGAACATTTTAGAATAGCCTGGAAATACAAGGGAACTAGTTTGTAGGCAGGCACTTAAACACAAGCTGGCTTAATTCATTTTAATTAAAAAGTCATAAAACTCACAAAATTTTATTGCACTTCTCAATAAAATGATTTATAAGACAAAGTTTAATTAAGCCTGGATCAACTGACATTAAATCCCATTATGAAAAAAAAAATAACTCTACCTCTTAACCAACATGGAACTTTGCAATAGCATATTATTCCAAAGACCTAATATTATAGAGAAGCATTGGGATGGTGGAACACATTTCCTGGACTCCCAGAACTTAATTTATTAAGAATAACATTCCAAGCAGGAGCTTTAACTTCAGAACAATAATTTTAGATTTGATTAAGGTTTTTTTGGTCATCTTTAATTGTATTTTATCTGCATATATGCCTAAAGAGAATTTATTCCAGCCTCTATACTGATTGTAGAATCAAACAAAGTTTCAAGACAAAAAAATATAAGCTCAAATCTCTTTTTCTAAACATCTGGACTTACATAAATTTCATGTTACTAGGGCATGAGTATTGCAGAAAGTAACAAATATGTTTTATATATAAAATATGC
>VXBU01003793.1:0-11605 GCA_013400315.1 Bombycilla garrulus
CACTGTTAGAATAGAAAGTAAAAAATATTAAATTTTTAAAAGAAAGTAGGCAATTATACTCAAGTAGATATGGAATTGAGTGTAAATGAAGAAAAAAGTATAAAGCAAAAACTCCAACAAGTGTGTATAACATCAGATTAAACAAAAGATTAAACTGATGATATAGATTAGTTCAAATTGCAAACAGGACAGGTTTAGTTTTATCGGGGCAGAAACCTAACCATGACAAAGGTATATCATGATAAAAACATGTGATATGCTTTCATAGGGAGAGGCCAGAAGAACATGCTTATTTGTATTTAAAAGACTGAGAAAGGGTTGCAAAATTTTAGAACCACATAGACAGGTTAAGACAGCTACATTAAAGTGGTCCAAAGTCCAATTTACAAAGAAGGATGAAACTATGTTACTATAGGAATCTGATAACTATCAGTGTTACAAAACTAAGCCAATGAACACAGGAAGATATGAACATTACTCAAGACTATATTGAACTACTATGAACATATTTCAGTGTTTGCATGACTTTTTCCTCTGTCAGATATTTTTATCACACATGGTAAGAAATACATCATTATATCTCCTAGCACCTCTAAATTATTCTCATGTCTTCACAATGAACATACAATGAATACAAGAAAGTATCACCACAAACTAGTTAGTTTCAGTGGCATTTGTATAGCTCAATAGTTATGCCTGCACAGCAAGCAAAATTATATTTCACAACAGTTTCCTTCAAACTATTTGTTAACTTGGAGTTCACAATGTACAAATAATCCACAGAAACATGTGATGTACTGCTTCTAATTCACATCACAGGAACTGAATAGCATCTCAACTACAAAAGGTGCTTCAGACCATCAAGGCAATAAGCTGATTGCCACTGCATGCTAGCTCTATAAATTAGCGATACAACTACAACGCCACACAAATAAACACACATAACAGTGTTTATTACTCCTAAGGGCAGTATACACACATATAATACTTTCCCACATCAAAGTCTAAAAGATTATTCTGAACAGAATACTTGCCTGACTTTATCCCTGAATTTCACTATTGGCACTTTTGCTCTGATCAGCTGAGGTCGCTCAATGTAGCTTGCTGAAAGGGAGAAAAATACGCAATTAAGTTTAATGCAAAACGCAGATCTTAATAAAAGATCCTTTTATATAATAGAATGTTATCAACTGATTTATAGCAAATAGCAGCTTATTAAATTTGGCAGGGTTGTAACCATTAGCAACTGTAGCAAATAAATAAACTAGGAAAGCAGGTGAAGCAGCCTCCACATTAAATATTAGAGAAGAAGTAAGTAGAATTTAGATTTGAAGCCTTTCTGAGGGAAATATATTCCCAAAATTTAACATCAGAGAGGCAATACTACAATGCTTTCATGGAACAGTACTTGTAATACAAATCCTGAATAGTTATAATTAAGTGACGTGGCCCCTCAGAATCCCGGCTAGCTCTGACCACTACTCTGTGGCTCCGAGGGGCCACACCAAGTGTGGGGAACCGCCCTGACAGGTGAGGCTGTCGGGGTGGAACCTTAGAGCTCAGGCTCTACAGGAATGCCGTCTGTCAGGGGGGAGATAAAGGGAAGAGAGGAGGATCCAAGGTTCTCGGGTTCCAGCAAAAGATTTTATTCCACTGAAGCAGGGAGAACAGAAAAGCCCCGAGCACTGCTGTGCAGGGGGTTATATACGGCTACAAATCAAGGGGAGGGTACAATCAAACATCCAATGAGGAATATCAAGGGGAGGAGTAAGGGAGGAGCGAAGGGGTTACATACTGACTTGGGAGCCAACAGGGATGAGGGGAGGAGAGAAAGGGGTCACGTGGGNAGGAAGGAAGGAAGCAAAATAATACAAGGAAGCAAAATAATTAAGGGCCACCACAATTAAGGTACAAAAATAAAGGAGCAAGAACATATCCAACCAGGAAGGGCTAATGACAGGCTTTAACACTTGTTTTGAAAACTGTTCATTTGAATGATAAAGTACTGAAAACAGGAAAATGGTTTTTATCAAGGATGGGATAAGCTTTATCTGCCTTTTGCTTTAACAGTGATAGGACATGCAATAAATCCACAAGGACAATGATTACCTATACAGTTTAGACATACAGGCTCAATGCCAAACCATCCAAACTGACACATACTAAGCTCAACCACTCACACAGAGCCACCAAATGCACCCTCCACACTCAGCTCCCCGAAACTGTTGTATCAGCCATATTACTGTGATTTCATGATACCTCAGCCTATATTCAGTAGTTTCCCATAATCCTGAATGAATACTGTGCCCGAGAAAATAATGGAAAAGAAAGAAAAGTAGAACCTGTAGGTTATATTAATTTGGGCAAAAGGCATGATTTTACTAATTACTTCTGTTGCCAAATCTAGGATTTGAATTTGTCCATATCCAACATCATAAATTCCCCCATTGTTTCTATAAATTAAATTCAGATTAGCATAAATAAGCATGCACAGTACAAGTAATACAGACTAAAAATAACCCTGAATAAAATCTGATCTTTTCTTTCCCTCCAGAAAAAGGAACAAGGTACTTCTATCAGCCAAACAGCCACCTTGATTAAACGCGTCATCTCTGTTGATTTTGGAAGACAAATTCAGATTTGGTGGAACACTGCTACACAATACTCAATTAAAACAAACTCTTTTTAAAATTTTTTTTTCTTTTTTGAAACTTTTTGAAAATGTTTTGTGGATATGCATGTTCAGACAGATCTGACCTGAAGAAATCTTTTATCTTGATTTTAATGCATTGCACAAGCCTAGACAACACCCAGACCAGCACTCAGAATAAAGATAATCTTACTAATTTACTGATTCTAATAGGAGAATCTTACATTAACAACTTCAATTCATGTTCACTGTCTGCTAAATCAACACAAGCATCCCTCCTTCTAGCTGCATCTTCCGACACATCCAGGCATCTCTCTTCTGGCATCCCAGAATATTTTTTAAATGAGAGTCTAAAGCATGCAGAGCTCTCTGCCTCCTTTTACTACCAAATTTAAGAAAAAGATTCCCAATGCACTATCACATGACAGGCTATGGTGGAGGTCTATCTGTATGCCATAGCAATTCAATTTTCCTCAGTATGACCCTTCCCAGTGCTCTTCAGAAATTAACTGAACTCATTCAAGTGACAATCCACTTCCAAATACATCCTTGTCTGCAAATACCTCCCTACACTTGATGGATGCTTGCATCAAATTAATTGGCTAAGAAAAAAAGGTATGGCCCAAAACATAATCCCAGTCTGTTTCACAGGGTGGTAAAAAGCAAGGAGGAAGATAGAAGAGATAAGAGGAAGTTAGAAGGCAGTAGCTTCCTGCTGGTATCCTCTTTCTTGGTTCAGACGAATGATGCTGTTAGCAGAATCTATATTGTACCTTATATACATACAGTAGAAGAAACAGTCACAAATATAGGATGTGGAATTCTGAAATAGATACAGGTTGAATAAGTGCCTCAGTAAACTGACTGTGATCATGAAAGCTACCACCAGAGGCTACACCAAAATACATGAAAAGAAATCTATACAGCTGCTCCGCAGTTTTGGGCACATCTATGAAAAGGTTATGAGCACCACTTCATCTTAGCAAAAAAAGAATATAATGGCTTCAAAGAAGACTAAGCACTGGTTCATATACAACTTATTCATGCAGACTTTCAGACTGAAGAGCTTAATTCCCTTTCTTCTTTTACAGAATGAAAGATTAAGCAATTGTAGAGAATATTAATCCCAAACATAGGATATGCCAAAAAGATCTTTAACATCCTGGGCACGTAGCCTGCTCTCATTGATTTGGTTATATTATAGAAGGAGATACTGGACAACACAGAAGTCTGAATCCACATTCATGAAGAATCTAGGAAGGTACAACCCATCACAGGATGAAATAACTGCTGACTTTTTTTGAATTCACTCAATGATCTGCACAGTCCTTCAAAGTCATTCAACTGAGTTCAAATTCCTTTGCTTGTCCCAGCTGTTACATATTTCCCACCAGACCACCATTAGGCAGATTCCACTCTAAAACCCCAGTCTCAATGCTACTGTGCCTCTTTGTAAATCTAAGGGAAAATGAGCTCTTTTCATTTATGCAGACAGTAAAAACCTGTCAACTTAATACTATCAAGGTGTTTTTCAAATGAATCCCACACAGATTAATCTGAAGTGAGGAATCAATCTGACATTTACTCTCAGTGGTTAAGATATAACCTCTTCAGTTATCACCTCAAATTAACGCTTCACATTTCTAAAGACATTGACTTCAGCACATAGCTCTGAGAATGTCAGCCAATCTTGCAAAAAAATACATTTCCAGGTATCTGAACAAATAAGCCAATAAATTACACATGATCAGCTAGTCTTCGATATGGATTATATATTTGCTATCCCTACANGAAATAAACTAGAGCTTATACAAATTTTGAATCCACTTCCTAAACCTCCTAATCTACTTAACTCTATAGGAAGGATAAAAGAGATGGCACTTAAAGTTCTGAAGACAAAACAAACTGTGAAAGGGACTGATCTAATTTGGATTTAGAATGCTTCCTCATCTATCCATCATAGCATTAAGACAAAATAAGAACAGAATCACACTCTTACTGTCCTTATATTGAAACGCACAGGAACACTGCAGAGAGTAAGAACAAAGAGATGATGTTGTGAGAGGCATGGATAGAAAGATCTTCTCCCAAGTTTGTGAACCAAAATGATGTGGAAAAAGGTTTAAAAAGCTTTAAAACTTTACCTATGCCACAAATATCCTCCTTATTTCTTTTTGTCCTTTAACTCTTTCACAAAAACAGAGCAAGAACTTATTTTAAATAGCATCTTATATTTTCTCCCTCTTGTTGTTTCTCTTACATCTTGGCACACATTTTGGTAGCTTTCATGTTTTGGCCCAAATTATGTTTATTTCCGTTCTCTCATGTGAAGTAACAGTGAGTTTTATGACTGCTCACACGCTTTTTGAGAACATGCTGCAGTCTCCCTTCTACAGAAGAAAGAAAGAAATACTTAACTAATATTTTCAAAGAGGTATTATCTTAAAATTATAGGATACTACCATACATGCTAACAGGGCAGCACAAAACTTGAAAGTAATTATCAGAAGCAGCTTCATACATTTAAGGTAGACAGGCTGTCCTTGATTTATAGTAAGCACTACTGAGCAACAACTAAAACTTCAGTGTGTTACCAACATTATTCTCATATTAAATCCAAACCACAGCACTGTACCAGGTACTAAAGAAGAAAATTAACTATCTCACCTTGAAACCAGGACACCTCTTGTTCCAGAAGTACTACACCTTGGCATAGCTGAGTTACAGCCTGTAAATTAGCTAAATCTAATTGGAAAAACCTACGTGCCAAAGCCCTTTGGTTTTGAACATTTTCAACAACTTTTGTCTGTTAGATCTATTCGCAAAACATCCATACACAGACACAGGACAGATTGCTAGGTATAAGAATGCCACAGTGATGTAAAGATTCTGAAGAGATGACATAAGAGGTCTACATACCACAACTAAGAGTGCCTGACAGGAGTGGTAATCTCAGCAGTGCTTTGTCCTGCCTTACCTTCCATAGAATATTTTGATTAAATCAGGGTGACCAAATGTACTTGCAAGATATCTGAGAATTACAAAAGCACTGAAAATGGGAAAAGGCACAAATACCTTTGGGGATCACTTGCACATGACAATCATACCTTTCTGATACTGGTAAACAAAATTGATTTTGTCTAACACTTTGTCAGAGTAAGACGTCTTGAAAAAGATTGCTCATTTAGAAGCTTCTTGATCCCTGAAAACACACTTATTTTATCACTGTGCTATCAGAAAGCACTGGAGAGAGCTGCACCATAGACAAGCTCAGATTAATTTTCAGACTTATGCAAATGTCAATAACCAGTAGTAATAAGCATTAAATATCAGATGTCAGTTCAGCAATAGTCTTTCTTCCACATGAGCTGTTAAAATCTGTGCATGCATGCTTGCCAATGAAGAAATTTTGAAGCCTGCATTTAAATTTGTGGTTTGTTCCTTTTAGCACTGCAGGACTATTCAGAATATCACTATAAGGAGTAGCATCAAAGAATCTATCACAAGCTTGAGAAGAAGGGTGATAAAGTCATTGATATCAGTAAACATCAGGGTATTTTATAATTCAAAGGATGATACAAAAGCCTCTTTGAAGTAGAAGGCTTTCACATTTAAGTCAAGAACTGCCCATGTGAATTCTTAATCTGAAGGGAGTCTAAACAATAACCTATAGAAACTATGAATTGACATGTTTCATCTGTATGTGCTGGTATTGACAACATTTACTGCTTTCTTCATTAGACACTTGAATTAATTACTTCTCAAAAGAAAAAAAATCAGTTGTACATAGTAGACTGTGAGTGACATATTACTTTACAAATTCGTAGGAATATTTTTCAGAGGAAGACACTGCAATTTAAGATAATAGCAAGAGTTCACTAATAGAGGTTTCCCAAACAGAAATCTATTCCCTTCTCATTGTGTTCCACAACTCAAAAGTTATGTGAGATATTACCCATTACTGAAGTCCACTAATTTTCAAGAAAAACTCCAATAATCTTACCACCTCACTTTAGATGGTAACTTACAAAGTTTAGTACTGAAGAGTTTTTGGACTAAGCCGAGTATACGTCTTGCTTCAGTCTTCTGATTCATCTGAAATGTGGTATTAAAATTAATGAAAAAAGTTAGTATCTCTCATTTAAATATTCAAAGTAAGCATACTTTAAAAATAAAATTAGTTCTCAGAATAATATATGAACATGCACCAAGACATTCTACAACCTACAAACACATTTATCACAGTAAATGCCAGACAAAACAATCCATACTCAATATGCAAAGTGATTATCAGCCATTCAAAAATCACAGACCTAGACCAAAACCTACACAAAAAAAAAGAAAGGAAAAAAAAGAAAAAAAAAA
The DNA here is from genome assembly GCA_013400315.1 of Bombycilla garrulus. Taxonomy (NCBI): domain Eukaryota; kingdom Metazoa; phylum Chordata; class Aves; order Passeriformes; family Bombycillidae; genus Bombycilla; species Bombycilla garrulus. The sequence goes on from VXBU01003793.1 coordinate 7,016, forward strand.
AAAAAAAAACCTATACAAAAATGACCTTTTTCTCCCTTTAAAAGATGTCTCAATTCTTTCATGATCATGAAAGAATTTTTTTTAGATATCCTTTCTGTTAACCTAATTTCTACTCATAACATTTTTTCTCACTAAAAATACTTAAGATACTAAATATATTTTTATGCCTTATCACTAAATTAGTAGCTATGAACCTAAATAATAGGTAATTTTACTTATTAGAAGTTGTTTCTGCATCTAAAAGCGTTTCTGCATCTACAACTATCTAAATAGTTTTCTTCCTCATTCTAGGTATCTGCTTCCCTTTTGCTGTATTTTTTCACTTATGAATTGAAGGTAGTTTTAAAAAATACAGTTTATTAGCTTGATAGGGTTGAATTCTTATCTGCACATAACAGGGCTCATAGTTTGTAGCTATTATGAGTGCAATACTATGTTATTAAATTAAAGATATTTGAGCATTTCTTTTCTCATTTTAGGATCCAGCCTTTTAACAGCACACACATAAACCAGACTTTGTTTTAAATATGCAAGTTATAAATTACTTACTGCTTCTTCTTTAACCACCAGGCACAAATCAGCATCACTAGTATGAGTGCCAAATCCATTCAGTGAGGACCCAACCAAAAAAAGTCTGCTCTCTGTAATAGAATAGTAACAAGAAATAAACATGAGGTGACATATTACAGTTTGAGAGGAAAAAATAATCACAAACTCGAAGAACATGCAAACTGATATTAGGTACCCAAATTCAAAACATACGTGGAAAAATTAGCTGAATTTCTCTCTGGAGTTCTGTTCTGCAGAGCTCTTTTCTGTCCAAATCAGAGGCCTGCTGCCGACATGCTAGAAATAACTCCAAAACCTGTTGACTTAACTGGACACATACATACAAAAAGTAAAGACACAGCAAAGTAAACATTCTTTCCTGTCAGAGATGCAATTACATGAAACACAGAAGGCTGGGTTTTTTTAATGCAAAACCTAGCACCATTTTACATCATTTACTCTGTTGTCTAGCGTTTTACTGCAATTAAATTCACAATGAACAGTTCCCTAAAGAAATCTCTTTTAAGTTTTTAAATTTAAATTTGTTCCATTTTTTATAAAATGTAAAACTGGAGAAAATAGTTTTTGTGTCATCAGTATATGTAGTGAATGACCAGAAGCATCTTTCGAAGACTTTAATGTCAACAGTTTGCCTGATTTAATTTCAATATCTTTTGTACCCCACATAAACTATTAAAGGAGAAGTAAGATCTTTGTTGGAAGGAGGTATTGACTGTTTTCCTTTCACAACACTGTTACATTCTATAATCAACAGGCATATTTACACTAAAAGAACCAAAACTCTTCTGTCACACGCGTGCAGAACAAGAAACAGTTATAAACTACACTCTATTCTCTTCTGTATTCCAGTACAGCTACAACAGTAACTTTTACACTTTTTAAAAAAGAGGTAGCAAACATCTTTACAGGCCAAATACTGTGTTTATTTAGAACGGGCTTCTCTCATATTACCACAGTGGGGTTTTCTCAGTCAGGATTCTCCCCACCACGTATCACACGAGAAATGGACTATTTCTCCAAATTTTACCTCCTAAAACAGACATGTAGGTTTCCTGACATCAGGATGTAAATAAACAAGGCCTCCATAAAAATGCTTCAAACCCAAACACAGACAAGGAGGTGATGTAGAACCACAGTGGCAGCTACAATTATTGATGCTCCTGCTAATGGCAGCGTATCAATAGATATCCCATGATACTGTCAAAAATCTTGGCAGAAATGTTTGTGGTCTCCCATAGCACCTCTGAATTCTGCCTGCTCAGAAGACAGAAGTAAAGCACAGGCACAGAAAGCCATTACCTTGTCCGTGGCAACAGGGAGCCTGGTTTCAGTAGGGTCTGGAAACAAAGTATCTTGCAAAGGAGGGACACATCCAATTAGGGCTGGTGAGACATGTGCACGGAACACTGGAGACTGAACTGAAACTGATGCTGGGAAGGAGTGCCTATGTTCTTCCAGTAAAGGCACTGCTTGGTTAAGTACAGCTATGTCAGAATCATGCAAATGAATCCGCTGCCTTTTGGCATCATCTGGAACACTCCACTGTCTTTGCCTCCTAGAGAGAGACACTGTGTAATTCCTCTAGTTCACAAGATCCAATTTAAGATTAAAAGACAGTTTCTACAAAGTTCAAATACTAACACTTAATGACACAATTGCTACATTAAGCCCAAGTATGCTACAGAACAGGCGTGCCCATCCTAGGTACTATGCGAAACAAACCTGGAATGGGAAAAGAGAACACAAAATTGCAGAAATGAAGCTGCCCGAGAATTGGATTGATGCAATTCTTTAAGGCAAGTGTCTGCACTTAACCAACTGAAAGCCAAATGACAAGTTTGTTTAAGCTGACTGCAAATCACCCAACACAGCATAGTTTTCCATAGAACAGACTGCTCAAGAAGAAAAGATTCATGCAGCATGAAACTAACTTCCTTAGTTTATGGGATAATTACACACTCAGCTATAACTTAATAGCATATCATATGATTGTGCTTATTTTTTCATGTTAGATTTGGTAGAGAAATACCATACAGGAGATAGTACTGAAGACAGACTACATAAAACCTCTTCCCAATTAGCTGATTCCCACAATTATTTCAAACACAATCACTTATCAACTAGTATACCTGAACTAATAGAGACAACGTCTTTTTTCTAAAGCATTAAAAGAAAATTAAACCCCACACTTACGCAAATTTTCCCCTTCTATGGTAACTAAAATAACAAAGGTAGTAATGTAAATTCAGTTAATTAAAAAAAACCTACAAAAACTAGGTTTCCATAAAATCCTCTCTAAAAAAAAACAACTTGCACATGCTTGAATTTAACACCTTGTATTTGAAAAAAAATGCATCACATAGTTAAGAAAATTAAGAAAAACACCTAATGTGTCATCAAGTAAATATGAAAATAAAACCTCGAGGGTGCACTCTTATTCTTAACTAGACAAATTAACAGGAAAAGAACATTTGTTAACACAAACCAGTTTGAAGCCAAGCTCGCACAGACTACAATCCACTGCAGTACTACAATAAATCACTTAATTCACTTCTGCAAGGCTACAGCTGCTGGAGGAGAAAAACTAGGTGCAGGAAGTCACTTCTAAGTACCAAGATTCTCAAACAGGTACAACGCTTTAAAGAGCCAATACATGGCCTGTTTCCATCAAAAAGCAAAAAGTATTCAGTATTGCAATTTCCAGCATAACTCAAATTGCCTAAGAAATTGATATAAGATGAGCTTCACAATGGATACGTTACAACCAGTATTAGTCACACACATACAAAGAACTTACTTTCTTCCTTGAAATGATGTCAGGGCATCCGATGTAGACACTGGACTGAAACTTCCATAAGTCACTGGTTGCAGTGTAACAGCGGGAGTAACAGCTGGAGTAGCTTCAATATTCCCACTCAAAAGAGCTCTAGAAAGACTACAGTCCATAACTGTTATTCACAAGATAACCAAGATGCTTTTTATTGGTTGGTAGTTGTTGCTAACTGATATATCATATAATATAACTAATATTAAACTCTACAAGTCATGTCCTTTTTTTTTTCTTAGAAGGAATACATCTTTCTTTTCTATTCAGCATGAAGATATATTTCAGTTTATAGTATGTATTTCATTAAAAACAGAAAATTCTCATTCTTGGCACCGTATGTCTAAGCAAACAAATTAACTTAAGGAACTGTTAAACTCAAAAGTCTAAAGAACACTACAATGTCTTCAAATATAGACCCAAGAATAAATGTTTCTACCACTTCTCATCTCCTCCCTGTTCTCCCCAATAAACAAATACAATTGAAGAATTTTTCAACTGAACTGAGGATTAACAACTCTAATCAGTGCTATTGCATCCCATGCATTATGCACATTGCAGGTGAGCATTAAGATTTGCAGATCCATAAAAGAAATTATATAGCTCTTTGTAATATGCATGACATCATAGTTTCATGTTTTGTGAAGTTCAATGCAGTTCAGTGTTAAAAACAGTGAAAACCATCCTCCATAAACAGATATATTTCTTTCAGATCCAACCCCTACTACCAAATGTTACTGTACTTACAGTGCACCTTGAAAATGAAATGGGTCAACAATAATTTGCTGGTGAGAAAGAGGAGTAGGAGGCATATTTAGAGGAAGCTTAGTGAAGAAAGTACTCTGTTGTTGATATTTTGGAGGGAAGGGTGGACGACCCAGGTTGGAAGAATTTGGGAACATGCTCCTTTCTACATGAAGTGAACATGTATTCTTTTATCTAAAAAAAAAAAAATCAGGTAAAAAGAAATATTAGTTATCTTTCAAGCTCTTCATTTAAAAATTCAAGTGAGCTAGAATATACTTCCAGAAATTGCTTTAAGAGAATGGTAATCACAGGACTTACTTTCACTACATGACACTAAATAAAAATACTGCATTCTCTGAAGTTTCATAATTACTGCTTACTTCATTTATGTTTAAAAATGAATTTTTATATGATCCCCTCAATTTTAAGTTTAATTAAAAAAAAAAAAA
>VXBU01003830.1:1942-12777 GCA_013400315.1 Bombycilla garrulus
AAAGTATTTAAAAAAATATTTATTTAATTCTGAAAGCTAGAAAACTTTAAGCTTAACAGCAGAATTAGAATTTTGATATTTGAAAGGGATGAAAACACAATGTTGGATCCTGATTCAGAAGCAAAATTGATTCAGAAGAACTTTGGTCAGCAAACACTGATGGTGTAAGTGAAAAATTGAAAAACTGAATTTTAAACTATTTTTAGAAGTAATTACTTGAGTCCTCTGACTGGCTTTAGGGTCATTTTCTTAGAACTGATGATCAATGACACGTGTGGACAGGTGATTAAAAGCTAGTGTCTTCAGCCCTCCACTTTAATGTCACTGTCTCATTGACTGCGGTGCAGTAGAGGTTGTCTGTTCACTGAGATCTGTCATCTTTAGGAAATCACACCAGCTTATAGGGGCAATTCACAAAACCAACAGTGACAACAAAGTCTTATGTGCCTTACAAAAGAGGGATTATGTAGTTCACGTCATTTTGATTGGGCAGCGATAAAAGCTGATTGCTGCAGCATAGCAAGACACACTTCAATTTTAAGTGATTATTGTATGAGAACTATAACTCTGTTGCTTAGTCATTGTTAAATGCAAGTCGAAGCAAAGAAAACTCAATTTTGATGTTACTGGATTTGTATGACTTTATAGTGAAAGTACAGCCACTTGTAGCATTGTTACACAAATTTTATAAAAACTTTTTGATACACCACTTTGGGAAAATACAATTAAAATGTGGTAGATTATTGCTCTGGGATGTTTTTAAAATGATACTTGTCTAGATATTATCCTGTAATCACAATTAAAAGTTATTAAAAGTGCCTAGGCTCTAAAGAGTGTCTAGGACTATACTCAGTTCACTGCATTTCACCATATTAAGAGCTTACAAGCAGGGAGGAGTGCCTAGAATGTCAGGGCTTTGCAGATTTATCAAAAATTATAATATTGAACAACAACCAACCAACCTTACCTTTTCCTGTTATGTTTTAAAATGTAGCATGCTGTAAAATTATTATTTGTGTTGCATGTTGATTTTAAAACAGCCAAGAAATTAAGTTCTGTCCCTATATTATTAAATGTGTCATTAATCAGTGAGAATAGAGTTTTTCCTATTTGCATAATTTAGTTATAATGTACAGCCTTTAACATTTAGAAGTATGAAAGTAGAAAGCTGATAACTTCTATGATAATTTCATACAATATTTCAAAAGAACTCCATTTTTTTACCCAACTGATGNGGTTCATTTCTATTTTCTTTAACTGTGGCTTTGCTTAGCCATGTTTTGAAAAGTTTAAGCTATATATAGAGTACATTTTATTTTTCTCCTTTTGTTTCCTATGTGCCTTAAACAAATTTCTCAACAATATATTATTAGGCTCAAAAAGGAATTTTGAAACTTTACTAGCATGATGCTTTGAAAAGTAAGCCATCAAAATAGGCAATAAATGCAGTATAGAAATGTTTGAAATATATAAGGGACCTCACAGCCAAATAAGTTGAAAAACACTGGTCTGCAACATGCTCGCTCTTCACAATCCTCAAAGAATAATTATCATATTTAGTAGCTGTTCCTGATTATATTACTGTTGTATGAGCAAGAAAACTGCATTAAGACAGTTTTTCAGATTCACAAAATAAGCACCTTACTCTTTTAGTTTTATGTATGGATGATCATTACTTCTGGAAAAGAGTTCATCTGCATAAAATATTGAGATGGAGTTTCAAGTCGTAAAGACAGTGTTCTTTTCTCACAAGTTCTGGTCATATAACTCCTGAATGCCTCAAAAAGCTGCATTCAACTCTATTGTACAACAATAGAATTTTTTACCTTTTATTTTATGGAAGAGTTTAATTTTCAAAAAATTTCCTAGCATCAATGTGTCAAAACAAAACCATGGGCCTCAGCCACATATTGGATATGGCAGGTATGCTCTTATAATGATAAAGAGACAGCCAAGACTAAGAATACTTTTACAAATGCCACAGTTTTATGTAAAATATGAGATTAATTTAGTGAAAATTGAATTGGAAATAAAGCCTGTTATTCTAAGACTTTCAAGAAAAGCAGTGAAATTCCTTGGCAATTATTCTGTTCAAGAAGATTTAAAGAGGAAAAAAGTCAGTTTGCAATTAAAAATCACAGTTTAGGAGTTAATATGAGTAACAAAAATTTGTGTCTTCTTCTCAACGCACATATGATAAATTAAGGAGCCAACTTACAGAAAAATTCTGACTGAATGTAGGGAGTTAAACCTAAATCTCAGTCATGGGAATTAGTATTTGATTTTAGAACATTTTAAAAAGGCTTATTTTAGGATTGTTTTTCCCTCTGCCCTGTTAATATAAATTTTTCTTCTGGTAAAATTTGTGCAAAGTGCAAAGAGATCTTTTCAAGGTCAGTTATTTATTCAACCCACAAAACATCACATAGAAGCCTATCCTTTAAACTTCCTTGCATCTTGAAAGTGTTTCAAAGTATGCAAATGACACCTGTTATTCTGCCAGGAAAACTAACATGCTATTGATAGAATTTTCTGATATCGTTGCATTGCAACTTGCATTGTGAAGGGAAAGCAAATGTGGAAGAAAAATAGAAGGATGCGTAGCAAAAAAGAATCTTTGAGTCATTTCAAGTGTAGGACTGATACGCTAAAATATTGCCAAACAGAACCCCACCCAGCATTTTTAATATTTTTTTATTTCTTTTTTTTTATTATTTTTTAACCGCTAAATACATTCAGATTGCAGAGATGTGTCCTAGAAAAGCCTGCGTTTGTGTTATCTGACTTAGAACAAGTTCTGGACAAATTCTCTGAGAATTACTTGAGTACTGTATGGAACACACTGGCACAATATGGATTCAGAAATCACACCAGTGAGGTCTGATAGACTATGCCCCATTTGTAATCCCCTGAACAGGTGTTTTAGCAGTCACCTGCTCCAGGAGGGTAGATGTACTTATTCCTGCCTTCTGGCACCTTCCCTGATATTGGAAGTCTGCAAGAGTTCGAGTAAAGAGAGCTCCAGAGATCTTGGCCAGTACAGCTGGTCCTGGAAGTCAGTCAGTATCTGCTTCCTTCATTTAAGCTAACCATAAGGCAGCCCACAGATTAAGGACAGAATTGAACAGATGGCACAAAGCTCCTCTGCCTCCTTTTCCCAGGTTATAAAGCTGATACGAAACTTAGATTCAAATCTAACAAGTCTTATCTTACTCTTATTTCTTCAACTGCATAATTGATTAAATTAAGTTTACCATATAAATTATTAACCAAATACCAGTGCGGGAATTCACCTTAAATATTACTATTTCTTATTTCTCATGCTGCAATCTCAAGGTGTATGTGAACGGAATTAGAAACAGCATTATTTATGTTTGCTGTTATAGATATAGGATGCATGCCACTTATGGAAACTATGCTCAGTTAAATTTCACTATTTACTTTTAAGTTGTCAATCAATAGCTGTTAGCAAAGTATGTACAAAGGGCAAGGAGGAAGGCTTGTGAAATTGTTTATAAAACACATCAGCACAAGTCCACAAAGTGCAGAACACTATCACGTGGAACACTAATTTTAGTAATATAAAAAAAACAAGTAACACAGTAGCATGTGCTATGTGATTTTGAATTAAATTCCTCCCCTAGTGAAAAAAAAATTTTCTATATGACATTATAGTTGAAATAATAGAGCAACTTTTAACCAGATAGTTTAGATATTGTTGAATTATCAGAGAAATAATAATCTTTCAGAAGATATTAACCCTGTAAGAAGTTTGACTGCTGCCCTTTTCATTTAAAAATTCAATATGGACTTCTCAATGAATACTAGTTTAAATTATTTCATCAGAGTTGGGTAGAAAAACTGTCCCTGAAGATGAGGGCTAGGAGGGGAGGGCATTGGAGGCAAACAGGACACTGAGTGTCTGTGAATATTTTGTAATGCTAGTCCATGTGTCTTCTTCAACCTGACATTTTAGCCTCAGAATTTTACTGCCAAGAACTTCCTTTTGATGACCATATCCCATGGGAATGCCTAGGCAGCTACTATAAAAAATTTTAATAGTCTAGGGATATTTTGTGAAACCAGCAGGAGACAGTATGTTCTCTAGACAGCCTCAGGGCTGCTTTATGTCTGTCCATCTGTGTCCTGAATGTGCTTCTCCTTATACTGAGTGTGATAAGTGGGAGAACAGCAATAGGGGAGGAAGGCTTTTAGGGAGGTTAGGAAGAATGTGGATATGGTCTCTTTGGTAAGATGAGATACAATGGAGGTGAGTGGACAATGCACATTAGTCAAACTTAAAGCCTTAATCTTGCAGAACTTTTTCATTAAAAATTCGTGTTGAAGTGTATATAATTAATCTTGCTGTGAATAATCTTTAATGGTTGCAGACATAGGGCAGTGATCTTAAGGGCTGTTGATTGACATTTGTTGTATAGCTGTAAGGAATGATCTTTGAAACAGTATTTGATGAGAACCTATTTTGCGGACAGAATCTCAGAGAAGTCATCAGTTTTCTCTTAATCTTTTTTATGTGTAAAAGACAGATACAAGGAATTGATATAGCAGAAGAATGAGAAAAAAATCCATGTTACGACCCCAGTGCAATCTACAAAATGTGTGAATTTGCATAAATCCTAAACTTATTCATGACACATTTTTTATTTCAGAATACTGAGCTAGAAAATGCATCCATGCAGTGGCATACAAAATGTATAACTTTATCCAAAACACACATAGACAAATTTAAGAAATTATAAATATGACCATGAATGTTGGTGAGAACCTATGAACTGGTATGGTCATTTAAAACTAAAAGAAGTTTCATTCATGTCCTTGAGTATACACATTTAAAAGACTATAACCCAGGCTAGCGCTCTTAGTTATATGATGTATAGCTAACAATTGGAAATAATATAAATTTACATTCAAAATGTGTATCAAGTGGAAAATAGTTTTCCAGTTTACTCTTAAAATGATTAAACGCTAATTTAGCTATTAATTGAAGTGAACTTCCCATAATTACAGCTGTATCCTTGGTAGGTAGAAATCTGCATATCTTTACAGAAAAAACAATAGGATCTGGTGTTTCTCTTTTATTGTTGATGCTGCTTTAAAAAAGTTTATGCATAGGATAGAAAGAAAAGAATGTTCTTCTATATTTCCTGTAATATTGGCATACAAGTTAGACTAATATTTTTATGGGTTTTCCAAAAATTGTTATTGACAAAGCAAAGTGAGAATCTATTTTCAATACATGTTCCAGTACTTAAATCCTCATCGAGAACCTTACATTTAGTCCAGTTATCCTTTCAGTAGACAATGCCACAGGCTTAGTATTACATTCAGTGGCGACCTGCAAAACAGTCATCGAGAAAGCATCCTTACTGGATCTATATTTTCTTTTTTACTGGTGTTATCTTTTGTGGAATTTCATGTTTTTAAAGATTGCATAAGGGGTCATAAAGTGGTGATTGATAGGCATAATGCAAATCATTATGATAGATAAAAAGCAAGCAATAGAAAAAATTATTATTTTTGCATCACATTTTTAATGCTATTAGAATTATTTTCCCATGTTTCTAATCATGTAGTAAAACACATAACTGAGGGTTTCTCAATGGGGGCGGGATGTGATTTTTCATTTAACTTTTTTTTGTCAAAAAATAACAGTAAGAAGCAATATGTCATGCAACAAAGAGGCAAGACCAAAAAAAAGACATTCTGCTCTGTTTTTAGGAGCAGTACATCTCATCTATCTGGACAAATGGGGATTTTCTTGAGCTGCTTTCCATTACAAGTCTCTAAGAATCACCATAGCCCCCTGTTCTACCACATTTTTATGTATATGATTACAGGCAAACCTGTCATGAGACCATCACTTTGACTAGTCCAACGGGACACTAAGTAACACTTCTACAGACTTCTGATAAAAAGTAATTTTGAGAATAGTCAGGAGGAAAGTAATTGTTCGCTCCTTTTGTTTTACTGTTTTCCAGATGTGATCAGAAAAAGGAAGTTATTCCACTAATGGATCAGAAGATTGCTCTATGAATTAAATACCATTCTAAAAATATATCTCCCATGTTTGATAGATATAAATTCAAAATATAATGCGGATATATCAAAAAGGCCTCTTTAAAATCACATGGAATCAAAAGATGTATAGTTTTGTGAGATTCTGATGCTGATAATTTGTGAAAGAAAGAATCATCAGCATTCCATTTTCCTATGTTGGTCTACATCTTATTCTTATATGCAGAATAGTTAAATAAATACCTACTATTACATCTGTTCACAAAGACCATTTTGAATATATCATGATCTAAACTAGACATCTAAAACTAAAATACAGGCTTTCTACTGAAAAAGTGAACATACGGCACATTCAGTTTCAAAGTGCGCTCCAAATTTTGAACAAGTTTCTTGAATGTAATAATTGCCAGCACCAAATGCAACCCATCAGTTTCAATTTCCAAGGAGACCAGGGAGGAGAATCCTTCAATATGAATTCCAAAACCTAAAAATATTGGGGGGATTTAAAATTGTATATTTATTCTTAATGCACAATTCAGTAATCATCATCTCCCAAGAGATAGATGAACTTTATTTGAGGCAACAGATGCAAGGTAAAAAATTGCTCGTGAAGGTCAGATGTAAAAGAACAGTCTAATACCTACAGTATAAGAAAAGGGACTCATAATGCCCAAATGTAAATTTTAAATGGAACTGCAAACTTCTTTTTTTTTGGTGCAAGTCTGTTATGAAATCCCTGAGTGGAATGAAATTATCAGCTTTACTAAAATCTTAACTTTGTGCTGGGATGTATGAATTCAAAAAATTAGAAAGGAATTAGGGTAACATCTAAAAGGGGAATTTAGGTTTTACTTTGCTGTGCCCTGTTGTTTACCCGGAATCCACATCCCCAGATTAAATCTATAATTTTTTTATGGACACTGGAAAATTTTTACGGCAGAAATTCAATAATTGAGAAACCTGATTGGAAAGATTTCCTACTCTTAATATAGAGCAGTTAATGGTAAATTCTGTCTTCCATTGGTTACAGAATATTCTGGGAGAAAGCTACTCTCAATTTCCAAATGTGAGGCCAATACATTTCGATATATGTAATGAATGGTCATCCTATGAAGGACCATAATTGAGTCATTTTTTGCTGGAATGCTATAGTTCCTTACCTATTGACTTAGTCTCTTTTATCTCTCTTACTAAAAAATGCAAGCCTTCCTATGTTTCTAGTCTTTAATATAGCTTTAAACTGGTTTAAACAACAAATTCCATGCCATCTTTGCTGTTGCTGTCTGGAAAGTTTTATTTTACTCTATAAAATACAATATATAAGAAAAATTTCTTTTGATTTTACCTTTAGAATTGCAAGTGCATTCATCTAAATACATAAAACTAGATTATGAATACATCTGTGACAGTCTTTCACAATTTTTAGTGACCTCATTCTTTCATTTGAGTTTGCTTTTGAACAGATACCTACCATGCCTAACGAAGCTCTGAAATCTAGGATAGGAGTTAAAAACATGAAGAGATGTTTGAGTATGAGGACAGTGAGCATGCTGTAAGTGAGTAATGAATTGATTATGATTTCGCTGAGATAGGAAGTAGAGTTCCAGGGTGTGATGAATCTCTCAGTCTACCTAAGAGTGTTTAATAAATCTATGAGAAAATGTAGTTCAAAAATAACCATTTTTTGCATGTTCTCTCTCATCTTCACACCCAGAGATTGGGTGGTCCTTTAGGAAAGACCTTGTGGCCTAGCATGAATGCTCTTCAGCCAGTTTCTTGTATAGTTAATGTGCCTGTTGAATATGTGTGTGTGAGTAGAAAACTGATTTCCTGACCACATTATTATGCTTGAATTAATGAAGAAGAGTAACAACTCCAGCTAAAAATCTGTGCTGATATTCCATCTTGACTAGTATTTATCCAAGAGCTCAAAGCTGATCAAAAGTTATAAAAGCATGATGCTTTTTTTCTTTCCTGTTACTATAATTTGGAAGTTCTGAGATCAGGAATAAGAAGAGAACCTACATCCAAGTATAATAATATATTTATTTAAAAGTATTTAGATGTAAGTAAATACATGACACTATGTCCTTTGCTCATGTATTCTATCATAACTTCACTGACTTCATGACCCACTAAAAACTGCTTTATATACAGAATTCATGCTGTTAACTAACATCCACTTCTTCTTCTCAGTTCCACTCTGACTCTTTTAGAACAAAGAAGAAACAAAGGTACCATTTGAATAGAAAAAAGGTACCATTTGAATAGGACATTTCAAAAGACGATACTCTTTTCTCTTCTGGACCACCCTGGGAAGCATGTATAAAGATCTACCACTTTGCTCAAGAGCATTATAAGCAGATTTAAGCAGTTTTCTAAGTCCCTCCTGGGGATTAAAGGGTGTGCTTGCAATTCACACGACCTGAAATGAGATGGAATGTGAAGGTACATTTTATGATTTTCTAGAACTGTTCTCAGATTAGGAGAGAATACCTCAGCTTCTGCCTGCTAGATGTTAATTGTGTTACGTAGTGATCTGTATGGGTTTTGTAGAGTCCAAATCATTCCATTTTTCTAATGTGATTCTGAAGTACTTTCAGAGTACCAAATAATCACTGTAGATGGAATACATACAGGCTGAGACTACTGGCCTCATGAGACTTCCAGGTGCTCCAGATTTCTTGAGATGCTCAGACCATTAGGTCTTGTATGCATCTTTACTCAGCTGGCAGTCAAATTTTATTCCTGTTGTATAAGAAAAAACAGTGTGTAAAACATCAGAGGAAAATTCAGAAGTGTTTGTATGTCCTTGTTACTGGAAAAGGAAGGAAGGAAGGAACTCAGAAGGAACTCAGAACTTGGAAGGAAGAAACTCGGAAGGAACTCGGAAGGAATGAAGGAACTTGGAAGGAACTGGGAAGGAAGGAACTCGGAAGGAACTCGGAAGGAAGGAACTTGGAAGGAACTCGGAAGGAAGGAACTCGGAAGGAAGAAAGGAACTCGGAAGGAACGAAGGAAGTTGGAAGGAACTGGGAAGGAAGGAACTTGGAAGGAACTTGGAAGGAAGGAAGGAACTCGGAACTCGGAAGGAACTCGGAAGGAAGGAAGGAACTCNGAAGGAAGGAAGGAAGGAAGGAAGGAAGGAAGGAGCGAGTTTATTTGGTCTATCTTCAATTAACCAAAAGGGAAACAATGTAAATTACTTTACAGTTGAAATAATAGGTTTTACAGACTTATCAGAATTTCCGATTTTTTTTTCCTGAGAATAAGCATGCAGTTCTGGTGCCATGAAGAGTCAATAGTTGCAGAGTGCATTTTACTATTACTGAAGATCAGGTTCTATTTTTATATGAGAATATATAGTTAGCACTATTTGTGGTGGCAGTTCTTACTGACAGCTGTAACACACTGATCCTTTTAGAGCCATCTTGGGTTCTCAATCCATATATCCAAGTGAAACTTGATAAGATGCAAGTACCAATAACAAAACTGACTCAATCAACATTTATGCTAATTAAACTTGTCAAACACCCTAGTCCTGTAATGCTGCAGTACCAGCACATTATTTGTTTAATATTGATTTTAGGTATAATGCTACTTTTGTCTGAGAGCATAGCTAAGCAGAGGAAGGATATTCTAGCATCTGTGATGGCAGCTTGGATTTGGGCAGTGTGGAATTAACTCTTTGAGAACCTCTTTAGATGACTGTGAGGATTTCGCTTTGCTTGTGCATCAATTCCTTGTCTGTAGAATGAGTTGGTTTTTCTCTGAGGCCAATTCTGTGTGACCCAGGCACTGTGATAACGGTGTCCATATGAGTACCTCAGGGAGTAAACAAGGCAGTATAGGCTATAAATCTGTAGCGGCTTTTAAAGAGTTACAGTCTAAAGCAAAGCAACAGATTCTTAGATAACTTCACTTTTGCTAGAAATCCATTTCAATTAAAGTTTAGAACTTTCTTCTTCTTTCTGTCCGTTTCTCTCTACTTCTTTAGTAGTTGTGCCAAGGTATCCATGTGTATTTCTTCCACTGTCATCTGGCTCATTCCCAGCAGATGCACACAATCTGTTTTGCTGTCATTGACAGGGCTCAGTTTATGAAACAAATGTGGCAGAACATGCTGCTGTAGTCAGTTATACAGGATTCTCTTTTCTAAGTAACTGAGAAGAAATTAATTCTATTTTTTTAATGTATGTTTCAGTCATAGGGTTTTATCCAGGCTACTTTATGTTGGGTTAAACAGGGTGTTTGTTAAACACCTTAACTTTGTTTTTTAATTCCTATTCTTTAAAATTAAAATTTGACAATAATGTGTATATAGAAATCACCACAGAATGTTGACAGACCCCAGTTTCAAGTGGCAGCGGTAATTCTGGCCATCCTGGAAAAAAATGTAGTATTCCCAACTATTTTAGACAATATTATAGTGTTTCTTTTAAATTTTATAATATAACAACAAATTTTCCAATTTATAAACAATCCTGATCATCCAAAGACATGCACTCTTAAGTATCCTGAATATATGTGAATTATACAAAAGGATTTTGTATAAGGGGATAACATATTCCTTCTCAAGCAAAGTTGTAGTCAGTAAAAGGCTGAGAAAAAACAAACCAAAAAATTAAATTTTCAACTACATTGCCTACAGAATAAAAGCTCTCAACCTTAACATTATCGCTTACTGTGATATTGTGGTAACAGACCCTAACACAGATTAGGGCTTATTGTGCATGATGCTGTGCAAACCTGCTTCAATGAGCAGGTCTACCCTTGGCCTTAAAAGCATGAAAAACAGG
>VXBU01003831.1:4166-17412 GCA_013400315.1 Bombycilla garrulus
CTGGGGGAACCTCTGAGAGCCTGGGGGAACCTCAGAGCCTGGGGGAGCCTCGGGGAACCTCTGAGAGAGCCTGGGGGAGCTTCTGAGAGCCTGGGGGAACCTGTGGGAGCCTGGGGGAGTCTCTGAGAGCCTGGGAATGGGGCTGGAGCAGGGCTGGAGGCCCTGGAGAGCTGGGAGGCCCAGCAGCAGCAGCAGCAGCAGCAGCACTCACCTGTCTGCCTGTGCAGGGGAAGGTTTTGGGTTCTGGCCCCGCTGCCGCTCCTGTTTGGGGGATGAGATTCTCCCGGCCGCCTTCCTGTCGCGGGAGCCTGGGGGAGAGCAAAAGGACATTCCTGCATTTTCCTGCCCGTCACCCAGGCACAGCCCACCCCCTACCTGCAGGGACTGACCGGATCCTGCCAAAAAAATGGGAGAAAAGTGGGAGAAAAAAACCCTCACTGTGCGGCCCAGGCAGCTCGGGGGGAGCAAGGCCAGGCAGGGCCGTGCCCCACGGTCACCTGTGCAAAGCTCCTGCCACCGGGCCTCGCTCACCCTCCTGCTGCTGGAACAAGGCTCCTCCATGGCATCAGTGCCTGCAGAGCTGCTGGCTCTGCCCTGGCGGGTCACAGCCAGGATTGGCTGCAGCAGGGACAGGCGAGGGCAGCTCTGCTGCTTTCGGAGCCAGCGGGGCCTCCCCCGAGGCAGCAGCACCCCCGTGTTTGCTCAGCACGGCTCAGCTGCCGGGCCCTGCCCCAGCACAGCTCCCCGAGCACCCAGGGATGCTGGGGAGCAGCTGGGTTAGCCCAGCAACACAGAGGGCTCCTACCCTGCCCAGTCTCCAATGGCAGCAGCTCCTGGGTGTGCCAGGGCACCCCTCTGCTCCTGAGGATGGCCACTGGCACAGCCCGAGCCCACAGGGGCAGGTGACACAACAGGTGACACACCTGGGCCACCACCATGGACCTTGACACCTTGGCCATTGGATTTGGGGCTCCACAGCTCGGACTCCCCAGCCCTGAATTGTTCCAGGATGAGGCTTGGAACAACCTGGGAGAGTGGAAGATGTCCCTGGCCTTTGGTCCCTTCCAGCCCAAACCAATCCGTGCTTAAAAATTTGCTACAGCTTAAAAATGACTTTTTTAACAAAAAGCAGAGGATGGCACCAGTGTCTGTGTAGAAGCTGCAGGCCTGGCCCTGTCACTCGTGTGTCAACCAGACCCCGGTGAACTTCAACCCCGGGCAGTCCCTCGCAGGCTGCCCTGGCAGGAGGTGAACGTTGCAGGTTATTAGCACAGACCTTCAGCTGGCTGGCACCCAGAGTCAACAAGATCCACCTACAGCTGAGCCACCAGGGAAAACAACATCACGTGGGACGTCACCCACAGCCACCTCTGGCTGCCAGCTCCCCCCGTGCCCCCCGCGGCAGCCACAGCCACGGCTGCAGGGTGGCACCGAGGTCCCTGTCCGGGGCTGCCAGCTCGGTTTTCTGGGCTGTTCCTGCCGCTGGGAGAGGGCTGGGGCACAGGAGAAGACTTGGAAAGCCCAGCTCTTTCTAAACACGCGGGGCAGAGCGGGTTGTGTCAGCCAGGGGTGGGGCACTCAGCTCATTTCCCAGGCTGGCTGTGCAGGCAGCGATTGCATCCCTCAGCGCGGCCTTTCGAAGCACCAGCCCCGCTGGCAGGGACAGCTCCCGGGACACGGGGCTGGGAAAACTCCAGGATGCAGCAAAAGAAACTCCTGTGACTCGGGGTCGTGGAATGGCTCAGGTTTGGAAGGGATCTTCATCATCCAACCCAAACCTTCAGCCCCTTTAGCACCACTAACCCCGTCCCCAGGTGCCACATCCATGGGGTTTTTGAACACTTCCAGGGATGGGGACTCCCCCTGACAGTCTGTTCCAATTTTTTCTGGGGGAAGAAAAAAAAAAAAATCCTAATATTTAATAATCAACCTAAACCTGATTCCACAGCCAAGGCCATGGGGTGGATGTGGAGGCGAGAACGCCGTGTCTTCAAACCAAGGGGTGATTTTTTTTTTGGAGAGGACTCAGAGGGACACAGTGGAGTCACACTGGGCACAGAGTGGCCGTGGGACAGCGTGGCAAGGCTGGCACTGCGCTGCCCAGGGCCTCAGCTCTGTGTGTTTGTGCAGCAGGATGGTCAATGCCCCCCTCTGTCTGGTGGCAATCCCACTGTGAGGTTTGGGGATCCCTGCAGCTGCTGTAGGGCAGGAGCCCGGGCTGGCTGGGGCTCACCTCTGTCAGGAGACACGTTGGCCCGTTTGGCTGGAGGAGAGCTCGGCCTCTCTTTGTCTGCTGGCTCGTATCTCTTCCTGCTGCCTTTGTCAGCTGCCTGTGAGGAATTGAGACAACACAGCTGAGCAGCCCCTTCCCTCTGCGGAGGGAAACGGGCACAGCCATTCCCTGCGATGTGCTGCCAACACCTGTCCCAAAACTCTGCACTCTCCAGTCCCAGCCACCCCTGAACCCACCCAATTCCCCACCAGCAACACCTCCCTGTGCTGGGGTCAAGCCTGCACTGATTTCAGAACAGGAACAGGAAAACAGCAGCTTTTTGGGATGGTTTTTTTTCCCAGCAGCACCAAGGATAGCAGATGTGAAGGAGGCATGAGGAGCCGTGCCTTTTCCAGGCTGTCATGTGTCACTGCACACTCCTCCCTCCGGAGCAGCTTCCTGCCTCTGATAAAGCCTCCTCACGTCAGAGCACAGGGAAGTAGAGAAATCTGCAGCCTCAGACTGCGCCGGGGAATTCGGGCTGGCAGAGCAAAATATCAAAAACAGGAACCTGCCCACGTGATGGGGACAACACCCTGCCCCAGCACGAAACCCCAAGGGGCCCAACTCCCCCACACGGGATCTGCAGAGGGATCTGCACTGGGATATGCAGTGGGATCTGTGGGTTGGGATCTGCAGTGGGATCTGCAGTGGGATCACTGGGTTGGGATCTGCATTGGGATCTGTACTGGGATCTGCACTGGGATCACCAGGTTGGGATTTTTACTGGGATCTGCACTGGGATCACCAGGTTGGGATCCCTCTGGCGTGGCAGGAATTGCTCCCAGAGCATCTCCCAGCAGGAAAGGCTCCGGCACACACGGCACACGCCGGGACCTTCGAGCAAGCGGGAAGAGCCTGGAAGCTGCGGCAGGAATGTGCCCCAGGGCAGCCGCCAACACAGTCCCACAGTGAAGCCACCACAGGGCGTGTGCTGCCAGACTGGTTCTGTGCGCTGCCCTCCCAGCCTGCCCCAGACCTTCCTGGCTGAGCTCATCCCCACGGAGCTGAGCCTGGAGCTCCCCTCCTGCTGGGATCCATCTCCTCATCCCTGCATCCATCCCTTCCTGCCTGGATCCATCCCTTCCTGCCTGGATCCATCCCCACTCCTGCCTGCATCCATCCCCACTCCTGCCGGGATCCATCCCCTCATCCCTGCATCCATCCCCTCATCCTTGGATCCATCCCCTCCTCATGCCTGGATCCATCCCCTCATGCCCGGATCCATCCCCCCTCCCCTGCTCAGGCCCCTATGTTCCAGAGAATTCCAGCCCCCAGGGAATTCCAGCCCCCAGGGAATTCCAGCCCCCAGGGAATCCCACCTTGTTCAGGAGGGTCAGTTTGATCTCCTTGTGCCCGCTGAAGCCGCCCTGCTGTGCCTGGGGGGCCGAGGGCTGCTGGCCCTGGGGCAGCTGCTGGGATTTGCTTCCCGGGGTGGGCTTGGCTGATTTCAGGAGCTGAGCAGGCACATCCCGTTTCCTCTTCTCCTCTTTAGTGCTGTCCTCCTTTTTTGACTTTCCTGTTGGAAAGCAGAGAGCACAAGTGGTGACTTGGGAACGGTTCCTGTTGCCTGCTCTCTCTTTGGGTGCTGCTCTGAGGGATGGCAAAGCCCACAGCAGTTAGCTCCGCTCGTGGGCCCGAGGTTAAGGGCTTCAGGAAAGCAGCACAGAAAAGACAAAAAAATAAAAGGCTTTTGCCACAAACTCTGCTATGATCTGGTATGAGCAGAGGAACGTGATACTGGAGCTGTCCAGATTTGCATCACCTTCCAAGGGTGAAGGAGAACGGGGTGAGAACTGCCGGGCAGGGAAAGGGATGAAACCATGGGCACAGGGATGGAAGGACGTGGATGTAAATTTACTCCACAGGACCTCTGGGCTTTGTGTCACCTCTGCTCAACGATTTCCCCGGAGCCCACAGCACCGGATCTCTGCTCCTCCCTTCTTCTCCAAAGCCTCCCCAGAGGAATAAAAGCCCAGCAAAGCAGGTGGCTGTA
This sequence comes from Bombycilla garrulus, assembly GCA_013400315.1. Lineage (NCBI taxonomy): Eukaryota > Metazoa > Chordata > Aves > Passeriformes > Bombycillidae > Bombycilla > Bombycilla garrulus. The sequence goes on from VXBU01003831.1 coordinate 8,435, forward strand.
CCTTTCTTCTGCTGGGCCGGGGTGGGGGAGCGGGAGCTGGCCGAGGACACGGGGCTGGCCAGGTCTGCGTACATGTCCTCGGAGTCGGCGCTGCGCACGGAGCTGCTGCTGGACGAGGCACTGGACACGGAGGAGACGCTGCTCACGCTCAGGGACCTGCCAACAACCAACAGCTCAGCGCACCCAGAGGCCTTTTTGCCTTTCCCCGCACGGCTGGGTGCTGGGAAGCTCGGTGACACGCACGGAGGTTGTGCGTCCTGAGGTGCTGCCGATAGGAAAAAATCCCAAAGCTGTCGAGGACAGGCTTAGGAAGCAATGATTATTTATGGCCAGGATTAAGGCAATGCGTAAACAGGTCAGTGTTTGCCCAGGAAAACGAGCAGTGAAAGCAGGGAGTGCACTGGTACATCCAGGTCAGTGTTACAGCTCAGGGCAAGGGTTCCCTGGCAGCGTTTCTGCTCTTGGCACACATCCACTGTCACGACTGATAACTACACGGAGATGCCTCCAAGATGGAAACCTCCTACCAGGGCCTATCCCAGGAAGTGCTGAAGCCAGGTTGGAACAGCCTGGTCTAGTGCAAGGTGGCGGAGAGTCGGACTGGATGAGCTTTAAGCTCCCTTCCAAGCCAAACCATCCCACTGCATGAATATTCAGGCAGCCTCTCCAGCCTGTTCCACAGGCCACGCCGCCCTGCTCTGCCAGCAGGGCCCGGGCTCCCCGCCTGCAAGCTGCACTGCGCTGATGGAGGGGCTGTGGCAGCTGCAGCACAGACCAACCCCTGCAGCCTGCACCCCTGGCACCAGGAGCTGAGCTCTGACGGCTCTCGTGGATTGTTCCAGCGGGGCCAGGATGAGCCAGAACTCCTCCAGGCCGCCAGCAAAGCTGCTGTGGGCACGCAGGGCACTCCCCACATTTCCCCCGTCCCCAGGAGCAGCTCACAGTCCCATCCTGGTGCTCTCTGAAGCTCTTGCATCACCCCTGGCTGAGCTGATGAATGTGACAAGCAGGGAGTAAACAAGCCGGGATTTCCGTAAAATAACGCGGGTGTTGAACCCTGGAGCCCCACAGAGTTCACAGGTGGGAATCTGCAGCTGCTCAGAGCCAAATCCTGCTCCATCCACTCGTTCTGCACCACAGGAATACTCTTCCACCCGTGTGCCGGGGAAGTGCTGTGTTTCAAGGCTCTGCCTGTGAGGATTCAGGGAATCCTCTGCATGAAGAGATAAAAAAAAACCTGAAGGAATGACTTGAGAGTGGTTTGCTTCTCTTTGCTGGAAGGAGTTTGCTGCTTACACATCCCACAGACTTGGAACTATTCACTTGGGGCTAAACACAAAGGAACTGGACCTGCAACTCTGCCAGCAAAGGAAAAAAAAATAATTCATTAGCTGGGCCTTTTAGGGATTTTGTGACCTACCTCTCTTGATATCTCCCCTAAGGACACGCAGGAACCAGAGAGGAGAGGCTCAGGAGAGCCAAGCTCCATAGCCTGGAACTGTTAATTTATAGTTTAATTAGGATGTGGGATCACCCTGGCCAGAAGGAGTTGTTCTGGTCACCATTTAGCATAAATGGGTACTTGGATACACAGGACAGGATTATTTCCTCGAATAAACCACAAGGGAAATATCAGGAAATCATGGAATGGTTTGGGCTGGAAGGGACCTTATAGATCATCCAGTTCCAAACCCCAACGCCTCCCAAATGAGCAGGTTGCTCCAAGTCCTGTCCAAACTGGCCTTGGGCACTTCCAGGGATGGGGCAGCCATTTTCTCTGGGCACCCAGGCCTCAAACCCTTCCAGAGAAGCATTTTTCCCAAACATCCCATCTGAATATCCACTCTATCAGTTTAATCTTGTTATTATATCTTGTTCTATCACTGCATTCCCTCTCCAACACTGTGTTCATTCCCACCATAACTCAGGACCCGGGATCAGCAGTACAAACCCAACCCTGTCCCACCTCCCAGACACCTTGTGCAGCCGGAGCTACAGAGCTTCCACTACAAGAAACCAGACCAGAGAACAACAGCCACAATCTCTGCTGTTAAACAAAGGTCACGAAGGCTCAGGGCTGTACCTGGATTTCCTTGACCCAGAGGGAGAGTGGGAGACTGAGGCAGAGGATGATCTGGAATGAGATCTGGAGAGAGACCGGGACAAGGACCTGGACCGGGAGCTGGACCCGCTGTAGCTGCTGGCACTGCCACTGATGCTGCCACTGATGGTCCTCCTGCAAGGCAGCAAACAGCCCTCCCAGAGTGAGAATTGCAATGGGAAAGAGAGAGAGGGGTGGGGAAAACCCCAGGAGAAAACCAGGGGTGGGAAAAACCCCAGGAGAAAACCAGAGATTTGCTCAGCACCCTCTGATTGACGCCCTGGCCCCTTCCACCACTCATCCCAGTTTATGTGCTGGGAAGGATGTTCTGTGGTGGGGACAGCTCTGGGAATGATGTTCTGTGCTGGGGACACCCTGGGAAGGATGTTCTGTGGTGGAGACAGCCCTCTGGTCTCTGGCTGACCCTCCACCACATCAGATCTGTGTGGGACCAAACAGATCCCACACGTTCCTTTTTCCTCACTGTGCCACCTCCACAGGCAGCAGCTCTCAAAAATGCCTTTTTCCCCTCTCCCACCTGCATTTTACCACCTTTCCTGTATTCCCCCAGCCTCCACAGGCAGGAGCCACTCATGGCAGATCAGGAACATCCCACCCCAGCTCTCTCCCCGCCCCAAGAGATGGATTTCTCCCTTAACACCAGCAATGGGGACTCTGGGATTTGCTGGATGTCCCAGGAGACAGAAACCTGGGATTTGCTGGATGTCCCAGGAGACAGAAACCTGGGATTTGCTGCATCTCCCATGAAATCAAGCCTCCCTCCACTCCCCAGCTCTCTCACCTCCTGGGTGGAGTCCTTGTCTGACGTTCCTTCCTCCTTGCTTCCCGATTATCCCCTGCCTTGGCTGGCTCCGGGGCTGCTGTTGTAATTTTCGTGAGTGGCTGAGGGACTGGGAGGGCAGTGAGTTTCTTCACTGATTTTTCCCTGGAAAAATGACAGTTTTTAGGTGTGCAATGCCACGGGTTGGGCACAGAGCATGGACATCCTCAGAAATTTTATGTTTGGGTTCAGTGCTGTTTAATATTCTAGAGATTATGGAATGCTGGAATGGTTTGGGCTGGAAGGGACCTTAAAAATCATCCCACTGCACTCCATTTGACACCTCCCACTATCCCAGGCTGCTCCAAACCCCATCCAACCTGGCCCTGATGTGATTCCTGCAGCTACAAACACTTGGCTGTTTCACCAAAACACAAACACCACGGATTTCCCTAAAGGGATTTGTTCCCCATATTCTCAACCAATTCATCTTTCCAGAGACAAATTACTGTACAACAGCCAATTTGGGAGATATTTGACTTGTAAATTACCTCCTGAAGCAGACTGGGTGGAAATGCTGTTTCTCACCCATTTAATTCCATGCTTTTTATCCCAGACACTTACACCTGTTTAAAATCTGCCAGTCAGGCTTCAGAATGAAATGTGCACAGTGAATGCAATAATTCTCTTTTTAACTTCAGCACGCAGCTCAGCCAGGGTGCAAAACGGAGTCAGCTTTAGAATCCCAGAATGGTTTGGATGGGAAGGGACCTCCAAGATTTGGTTCCTCTCCCTGCCATGGGACACTTCCACTACCCCAGGGTGCTCCAAACCCCACAGAACCTTGCACACTTCCAGGGATGCAGGGGCAGCCACAGCTGCTCTGGGCACTGCCAGGGAAGGATTTCTCCCTGATATCCCATCCAACCCTGCCCTCTGGCAGTGAGAAGCCGTTCCCTGTGTCCTGTCCCTCCAGCCCTCGCCCTCCAGCCCCTGGAAGATGGCAGCAGTGATTTCACACTCGTTAACTGGGGAGGAGGTGTCTCTGCACACACTCACTGCTGATTCCTGCTCCTCCTGTGCTCAGGATGTGCAGTTATCCCCTGCAGAACACAGCAGGAAGGCCGTGGCTGTTATCCAGTGACAATAACCCTGCGCTGGGGCAGGCTGCCCTGGTGGCACCAAAGCAGCACTGGGAGGAGCAGAAACCACAGCAGGGGCCTCAGAGCGCTGAGCCCCAAAAGTGGAGGGGAAAAATCCCCAAAAGGCAGGCTAAGAAGGGACAAGAATTGTGGCAAAGGGGATTGTCCTAAATTCTGGAGAATTCAGGGGGATTCCCGTGGTGTCACTTATTTGCAGGTCAGCTTAGAAGAGGTGACATCACTACGGTGTTGTGTCACCCTCCGCCATCCCCGTAATTTGCCACTGCAGGGTTTGTGAAATAGCAATTTCAGGAATTTAAAAGAGCAGCAGGGCTGTCAGAATGTGCCAAACCCAGCTACAGAGAGCTCCAGTCCCGGTTTCGTCTGTCTCAAGTGTGAAAAGTTGATGAGGATGAAGCATTTCTTTATTCTGAGGCTGTGGATTAACCAAAACCACAGCAGAGGAAGGAATTTAAACTTTCTTAGAGCTCCTATTACGTATATTTAGATTATACAAATCCATCTGCACACACAGAATGTTCCAGCAGTAAATCATGTGTTTAAACACTTGTATACAGGTAATATCTAAGGATACTTGTACAGTTTAACTTGGATTTAATAAGTAGAAGTGTCATTATTTAATTAGATTTGCCAGGCTAAAAGCTCCTCAATAAGGTTTGTATTTTGCACCTTTCATTTCTTTCTTAAACTCAGGTTTAGAATTCCAGAATGGTTTGGATGGGAAGGGATCTCAAAGATTTTTTCCCCTCCCTGCCATGGGACACTCTTCATTACCCCAGGGTGCTCCAAACCCCATCCGACCCTGGGATCCAGGGCCTGCCCACCCTCCCAGGAACAATTCCTTCCCAATATTCCACCTCATTCCTTCAGCTTCAGCCCCCTGAAGGTCAGAAGGGCTTGTCTGGACTCTCGTCAGAGGCACCCAGAGGAATTTGGATCCTTACCCTTTCCCAGGAGGTGGCAATAATTCCCCTTTAGCCTTTGCCAGCGGCTTGTGAGGAGACGGTGTTGGAGAAGGAGAGGGGGATGATGAGAAGGACCTTGACCTGGAAAGGAAGGAGACATCACTCAGCTCGGGCTCTGGGGCTGCAGGAACTTTTCCTGGCTCTCAGGGCACTCAGCCACACACTCCTCCCTCCCCAGGAACCTGTCCTGAGATTCTCCTGGTTTTACAAAAACTTCGCTTCTGTCATCAGACAGTGGGAAAAGCAGGACAAAAGAAAAATTGTATCAGCTGGAAGAGAGGCACTCCAGGCATTCCACAGCAACACCTGGGGCTGTCTCCATCCTCTCTGTTCTCTCCTCAGGGAGAACACACAGGAAAATAAATAGGATTTTCAGTTTTATGTCCATCACTTTACGTCCTGCAACCCCCAGAGCAGCTCATCCTCCAAACAGCAACAAAACCAAAAGAGACTTGGGAGAAAGACAAAAAATACACCTGATATTGATGTGTAACTTCTGGAACACACGAAGTGGTGCATCCCAGAGGTGACAACCAAGGGCAGGAGCAGCTTCCTGAGCCCCTGAGCACACAGCACGTGCTGCTGCTGGGGTGATTCACCCCAGGGCCAAGCCTGGGAGTGCCTTTGCTGCAGCCCAGTGCCAGCAGCCTGACTCCTGAGTGACAGCTGCTCTGGGGACAGCGGGGCAGAGGCTGCTCCTCACCCTGCTACCTCAGGGACAGGCAGCCAAGGGTGTCACCCACGCTGGCATTGTCCTGCCCAGAGCATGGATGGACAGATGGGGAAGCTCACTCTGCTTCCCAGATGGAATCGGCTCCCAGCTGGGCTTTTCCTAAGAGAAAAGAGTCTCCAGAAGTGACAGTGACAGCGTGTGTGTTCTGCCATCACCTGTGGGATCTCCTCTGGGTGCCTGTGTGGCTTCAGCTCCTATCTAAGGAGCCAGTTCTCCTACTATGGATATTCCAGGCTTGGGAAACTGTCTGCAGGGGCAAGGAAGTTGCAGAGGAATAAATCTTAATCAGCATGGGACACTGGATTGCTGCTTTGAAGTGTCAGGGCTATCACAAGGCACAGCTGCTTTAATAAAGAAACGGCATTTGCCTCTTGGAACAGAAATTCCAGCGCCACAGAAAAGAGATGCTGCTCGACTTCTTCCAACCAGAAAATGCAAATGATGGGAATGTTAATTCACCACAGGCATGGGAAACAGCCCAGCCACAACAGCACTGCACCCGTGGGTGGGAGCACCGGGGAGAGGAGGGGGTGGCTGACGGATCTCCTTCCTCCAACAACCACAGCCTCCCTCGCTCAGCTTGGAATTCTTTTAACACAGCAAAAAGGAGCTGTCAGGAAGAGTTTGGAAACCATCCCAGTCCCAGGAGCCACTACCTGGACCTGCTGCCTGAGAAAGAGCTGTGCCTGGAGGAGCGACTGGAGTAGGAGCTGTAGGAGGAGGATCTGGAGCGCGAGCGGGAGGAGCCGGACCCAGAGTAGGTGGATGAACGAGAAGAGGACCTGGAAGAGAAATATTACAGTTCAGAGCTTCCTGAAAAGAAATACTGCAATTCAGAGCTTCCTGAAAAGCCCCCAAGGTCTTGTTTCTATAGATCTTCTTCCCAAAGTTCTGCTCCAAACCCCATCAGCCTTCTCCTCGGGGAACTGTCAGGATTTACAGCCTCTCCTCAAATCTCCTTTTTCTTTTAGGGAAGTTCCTGCTGTTGCTAATTCTCTTTGCACCCTTAAATTGCTGATTTTCCATCCTTTTTGGGAACTGCTTCCACATATTTTGTGCCTTTTCACTGGACAATCCCCTGACAGATCACCTGCCTGGGTGCAGTGATCCCAGCAGGAAAATCTGCGTCGGGAGGGCTCTGGCTTTTAGATGTCTATCTCCAATTTAACGTGTTCCTCATTCCTCCTGGATACCTCCCCCCTCTTTCAGGAGCTTCAAGTTCAAGCATTTAAAGGAAATGGATCCAGTTTGTGCCTCGAGGCTCCCACACTCAGGGAGTTGCTTTCTGAAAGGTGCTTTTTAGTTTATTTTACACCTTTGATTTCCAAGCCCCATTCCGGCACTCCAAGGCTCTGTCAAACCTCCACAATCCCAGTTCTCCCAGTAGCATCAACCTGCTCTTACTGGAGTGAGCTCAGCTCCTCCATCCATCCATCCATCCATCCATCCATCCATCCATCCATCCATCCATCCATCCATCCCATAATGACCAGCAGCCATTTTTTTACACAGGTTATACAGGTGTTCCTATATATATTATATAGGTTATACATGTGTCCCTATATATTTTAAAGAGGGTACACAGGTGTTCCTATATAGATTATATAGATAATATAGGTATTCCTATATATTTTATACAGGTGTTCCTATATATATTATATAGATCATACAGGTGTTCCTATATATTTTATACACATGTTCCTATATATTATATAGATCATACAGGTGTTCCTATATATTTTATACACATGTTCCTATATATTATATAGATCATACACGTGTTCCTATATATTTTATACAGGTGTTCCTATATATATTATATAGGTTATACATGTGTCCCTATATATTTTAAAGAGGGTACACAGGTGTTCCTATATAGATTATATAGATAATATAGGTATTCCTATATATTTTATACAGGTGTTCCTATATATATTATATAGATCATACAGGTGTTCCTATATATTTTATACACATGTTCCTATATATTATATAGATCATACAGGTGTTCCTATATATTTTATACAGGTGTTCCTATATATATTATATGGGTTATACACATGTACACTTACATACATATATATCCTATATACATATATAGGTATATAGGATATATAGGTGTTCCTGTGCAGCTTGCACTGCTTTCCCAAACATAAAACCATGGAATGGTTTGGTTTGGAAGGGACCTTAAGGACCATCCAGTTCCACTGCGCAGGGACACCTTCCAGCAGCCCTGGCATGGAGAACCCACACCCTCACTGGACAACCTGTCCAAAAACACCCCAACCCTTCCCTGGCCACGAGGGAGCCCTGTCACACTCAAGGCTGTGCCCCTGGTTCATGAGGGAGTCCTGTCCCCTCCAGGCTGTGCCCTGGCTCATGAGGGAGCCCTGTCCCACCCCAGGCTGTCCCCCGGCCATGAGGGAGCCCTGTCCCCTCCAGGCTGTGTCCTGGCCGTGAGGGAGCCCTGTCCCCTCCAGGCTGTGTCCTGGCCGTGAGGGAGCCCTGTCCCCTCCAGGCTGTGTCCTGGCCGTGAGGGAGCCCTGTCCCCTCCAGGCTGTGTCCTGGCCGTGAGGGAGCCCTGTCCCCTCCAGGCTGTGCCCTGGCTCATGAGGGAGCCCTGTCACCTGCAGGCCGTGCCCCTGGTTCATGAAGGAGCCCTGTCCCCTCCCAGGCCAGCTCCAGGCCATGCCCTAGCCATGAGGGAGCCCTGTCCCCTCAAGGCTGCGTCGTGGCCATGAGGGAGCCCTGTCGCTCCCACAAAGCTGTGTCCTGGCCGTGAGGGAGCCCTGTCCCCTCCAGGCTGTGTCCTGGCTCCTGTCCCCTCCCAGGCCCTGTCCCCTCATGGCTGTGTCATGGCCATGATGGAGCCCTGTTCCCTCCCAGGACATGCTCCAGGCTGTGCTCTGGCTCCTGTCCCTTCCCAGGCCATGTCCCCTCCAGGCTGTGCCCTGGCCATGAGGGAGCCCTGTTGCTCCCACAAGGCTGTGTCCTGGCCGTGAGGGAGCCCTGTCCCCTCAAGGCTGTGTCGTGGCCATGAGGGAGCCCTGTCCCCTCCAGGCCGTGCCCTGGCTCCTGTCCCCTCCCAGGCCCTGTCCCCTCAAGGCTGTGTCGTGGCCATGAGGGAGCCCTGTCGCTCCCACAAAGCTGTGTCCTGGCCGTGAGGGAGCCCTGTCCCCTCCAGGCCATGCCCTGGCTCCTGTCCCCTCCCAGGCCATGTCCCCTCCAGGCTGTG